>NQFO01000459.1:0-10538 GCA_003991265.1 Pseudoperonospora humuli
TATCATTCATGTGCTAAGCTTGGTAATGAACTCACTTTGCAATTTGTTATCTACCTGCAATTCAGCACACTGAGAGAGGAAGGCTCGTTGGTCGCAGTAAGGGAAACGCTGCGAAAGGAGGTGGAAGAAGAACAAGAAGATTATGAAGAGTAGGGAAAGAAGAACAAGAGGGACAGACCGGTCTGGATTCGCCGATCCCTGGCTCCAAAGCGTCGTAACGAGCGCGATATCGTGCAAGTGACGTGGAAGGAGTACCGTCACATGACTGGCTTCAGGCAATTTACTGCTTGGGCGAAGGCCTGAAGAAACAGCACCCTGAGTACGAGAAGATCCTTGCAGAGATGCCGTCGTTCAAGACCGCAAGCCACACGAAGTGCCTGAAGCGACTGCAGTACTTCTGAAGCAACGTGACGCTCTTACTGAACTTCAGCACGGAGCGGCCATTTTTCAAGTGAAAGTTCTTCCGGAGCGTATGGCTCGTGTGGCGGTCGACGCGATCGCGAAGGCGCATTGTTCATGAAGACGTGTCTGGCGTACAGGGACTGGAGCAGGCACGTAGGCATCAAGCGACACGTGCCCAGTCCGCTGAAAGGGTTGGCGGGGGCGTTGCAGAAGCGCGCGACGGTGTTGTTCATGGACGAGTTCATGACGAGCAAGCTCTACTCGCAGTGCCACTAGACGCTTTCGTCGGTTCAATGTCCTGTCGCTATGCAAGGCAAGAAGCAGCGAAAAAAAGACGCGCAAGAGTGTGGCGGTGGCGAGTGGCTGGGGATTCCCCACAAACCTTAAGAAATGCTTCAGAGTGCTCCGCTACGACCGCGCAGCTCCAAGTAGTGGGACCTTGACATGAACGCGGCCATCAGTATGCTGGCGCTGCTCAAGAGCGAGCTGCGCGGGGAGGGACAGATGGATAAGGGCATTTCGAAGGGCGGACGCGTAGAGCATAGCAGAAACAAAAGTGGTCACGAGAAAGTGTCCGCCTAAGAACAAACCTGGAAACCGTGCTTGCAGGCAATCCTGGATAGTCAACACTCGCGCCAGCGCGCAAGAGTACACAGCCTATCAAAAGAAACCAAATCTATCATCTTTTCCACCAGCGTATCTAATTCTTGTGCGACCGGCCGGGTTTCTTACCCTTGCCACCGTGTTGCTTTCTCTTGTTGATCTTGGTTTCCTGTTTCGGCTTCTTTGTCGGTCGTTTGGTCTCCTCTTCCTCGGCATCACTCTGGTCCTCCTGAGTAACTTCAGCCTCAACATCCTCAGCCGCCTGCTTTCGCTCTTTTTTGGTCTTCACGCGCTGCTTCTTCGTCATATTTTCCTCCTCGGCTTCCTCTTCAAGTTCGTCGACTGTCTTCTTTGCATTCTTCTCCTCTGAAGGCAACGTATTCGCGTATTTCTTGAACTTAGCAACATAAAAGCCGTCCATGTTGTGCACGTGTGGATAAAATCGGCGTGTGAGCTGCAGTGACGGGTGAAAACGCTGCTGCTGGTAACGGGTGAAGCCCGGCTTACCGTGGTCCAGTCCAGTTTCCACGAGCTTCACACAGCGCTTGCGCAGAGCGTAGTCGACAACTGACTCGTTCTCGTCAACCATAACGGAACACGTCGAATAGAGGACGTATCCGCCAGTCTTGGACTTAGCGTCAACGGTATCAATAGCAGCTAGGAGCAGCTCCTTTTGCAAATGAGCGAGACGCTGCACGTCTTTCTCACCCTTCTGCGTCTTAATAGACGGATCCCGAGCTATGACACCCATACCTGTGCAAGGGGCATCTAGTAGCACACGATCAAAGCCCTTGAAAAGCGATGGGACCTTGCGACCATCGTAGCACGACACAGATGTGTTCTTCACACCAAGACGGTGAAGATTCGCAACCGTAGCTTTCAGACGCTGCTTCTTCAGATCGTTGGCAATAATAGTACCCGTGTTCTTCATCAGCTGCGCAATGTACGTAGTCTTACCACCGGGAGCGCAAGCCAAATCCAGTACGCGCTCGTTCATCTGCGGCGCAAGTGCCATCACAGCACAGATCGATGATGCCGACTGCAGCATATAGTGGCCTGCCAAGTACTCGGGCGTCGCACCAATAGGTACGGGTGAGTCGTAAATTTTCAGACCCACCTTCGACCATTTAGCTAGAGGGTCAAGGTTTACACCACGCTGGATAAGTGCCTGTGCCAGATCACGACGACGCGCCTTCAGCGTATTCGTACGAATAACTAGTGGACGCGGCTGCTCGTTAGCTTCCACAAACTCCACACACTCTGCGGGTGAGAACATCGTCAGGAACATGTCAATGAGCTCACGGTTGTACCCAAAGTATCCAGACAGATCCTTAGACAGCGACTCCATATAGTCCACACGAGAGCGACCAGGCTCACGACGAGCACTGAACTGTGACAGTACCTCTACCACATCCTTAATGCGCTGGTAGACCTCGGCAGGGTCCGTCATGCCGTCATCGCCCTCACCTTCTTCCGCCATCTCCTCCTCCGTCTGCAAATGATATGGCTCATTGTTAGCAATGTTAAGGCGCATTTCCTCGTCAGCTTCCTGAGCTTGTAGAGCCTCTTCCTCGTCCAAGAGCCGAGCTTTGCGCTCAATGTCCAGCTCCTCTTCATCGTTTTCCTCCTCGTCATCTTCATCATCGGTGTCTGTGCTTTTCTTTAATTTCAGCCAGTTCTTGTTGGCATCCGAAAAGCCATCGTCTACCTCGGGTCCTTCCTCCTCCTTGTCGCCTTCTTGCTCTTCCTCCGAGTCAAAGAGCTGTGCCTTGTTGCTGCTCTTAGCGCTGCGCAGCTCCTGTTTGGCCGCTTCCTTCGTGTACTTGGAAGACTTGGCAGTCTTCACAGCAGATGAAGAGACCAGTTGGCGCTTGTTCGATCTCGCCATGGTTCAGGATGTTGACGTGAGTTAGGCGGATCGGCCTGTTTTGTGTCGCTTCGGAGCGTGACAACCACTCTATTGAATGGTGCGCAAAGGTTAGCGCCTCGGAGTTGACGTGTACCACACCACGTATCGCATTGAAGCTCGAAGTTGAACTCTTCAATCAATCCGCATGGAAGCGGCGCCATCCGTAACGATCGGAGGGGTGTCGGACGCTGAGAATGCTGGATCAAGTTATGACGCACTGCTTCGGCAGATCGTGCAGCTCAATACGGATCTGCAAAAGACGGCGGCGCTTAGTCAGACGCTGCAGCACGAGCGTGACGACACCCAGCAGCTCAACGTGAAGGTCGCAGTGGCGTTAATCTATCTCGTTTGTCGCTAAGTTTGACAGCAAAACTAACGATTGACTTTGAGCAGCTTAAAGTCGAGCTGAAGCGTGTTCAAGAGCGCTGCGACAAAGCGCAGCTTGTGCTCATGCACGAGGTAGAACAAAAGGTATGGTATCATACCACAGCTCCATGGAGGCTGTGAGTAAATCATATTGTATGTGGGACATGGCAGATTGAATCGGACAGGAAACACGAAGAGCTGATTGCAAAGTGGAAGAAGCAGTTGGAGGTGAAGGCACGTGCCTTTGAGTCGTTGCAGAAGAAGTTTGCGCCCCCAAGGGACCTGGAGCAGCTGCGCATCAAAATTCAAGAAGAGCTAGAAGGTCCGTATCAAGAACGTATTGAAAGTTTGCAAGATGAAGTGGAACGACAGCGTCAAACAAACTTCGATATGCGTCGCGAGTTTGAGGCGCTGAAAACGGAGTACGAGCAGTTCTCGATCGATCAGGTGAGTTCGCTACTACCACATATAAGGATTTTTGTCTCATCAATAACGATAAGTTGCAATAGAGCAACGAAATGGAATGTGTTGGTGACACACATGAATTAGCGTTGAACAACTTACGACGTAAGTTGCTACTTGCTGAAGAGGCAGTAGCCAACTCGCAACATGCCGAAACAATTCGACGTCTTGAACGGCATCGGGACGCAGCACAGATTGAGATTACGGCTCTTCGGAACGAAGTTCGAGTAAGTCATAACAAGATTCTCGTGTTTCAAGCAGATATGACCATCTAGCTCACTTGGTATATTGTAGGATGTGCGGGAAGAATTGCAGCGAGTATCCGAGCAAAGTGAGAATGAGAAGAGCGCTCATGAATTGCGCATAGCCGACGAGGTGACACGTATCACAACACTAGAGCTAGATCTAAAGGCTTGTGGGCGTCAACTTACCCGAGCTAAAGACGAGTGCGAAAGTATTCGCTCTAAATGGGACTACGCGCAAAACAAGCTGCTTGAACTCACCTCAGAAAGCGAGAGCCTACGGGAGCAGTTGAAGCAAAAAGAGTCACTCATTCTCAGTAGTCACAACTCGCTTTCACTAAAGTACGTCATTTCTGCTTTGTGGTGTCCAAGAGGGAAGCAATGACACGTGATCTGCCTACGGTGCAGACTCCGAGACGAGCGAGCTACGTGGGAGCGAGACCAGACCAGCTTGAAGGTTTGCTGCTTTTCGTTAACTAAGCTTATTTCTGTTGTTGCTCTGCGCTTCTTACGAATACGGTAAACAGGATCGCGTCAATGAGTTGATGCTCAAACTTCAAGCAGCAGAGGCAGCGGCGCAAAGGAGTACCAACGTAGCCATCCAAGTGCGAGAAAACGGTAGCGGTGGTACAGAACATTTGCTAATGCTAAAGGCGCGCGAAGAAGATATTGAAAAGTACCGAGGCCTTGTTGCAGACGCAGAGAAAAAGGTACTTAACTACAAATTCCTTACAATACCTGCAGTTAGTAGTTTCGTGTGTCGTCTAAAATGTCCTCGGGCTGATTGCTTTTATATGTTAGCTTGCCGCAAAAGAGGAAGTTCTGCATCAGTGCCAGCATGAGGCGGAAGAGTCTACACATAAGCTCGAAATGGAGATTGAGAGTATGCAGAAATTGGTCCAGGCTCTTGAAGCTGATAAAGAAGTTATGGTTTCCAAACAGTCATCGTCGCATGAGCTCGTAAGTAGCTTTTTCAGTACCATTGTGCTATGATTGATGAACTTGCTCACGCAAACTAGGTTTTTCGGATGAAGTCCGAGTGCGCTACGCTGCGCACGAAGCTGAAGGAAACTGAAAACGAATATCGCACTCTTCAAGCGAAGCACAGGTTGGCTTTCTGGTTGTGACATCACTCGCATTTGCTCGATAGATTATCATTTTGTTACGGATTGTGCACACCCTAGAGAAATTATCCAGTACCAAGAAGACGTGCAGCTGGAAAAAGAAGAGGTTCAAGGAAAGGTGTGTTTCTGGAAAATGAATCTGCGGCGGTTCCTCGTCACTTACACTGCGCTTCAGCTCAAATTTATGGAGCAGGATTATGCTGTGCTAGCTGAGAAATTTGACAAAGAGAAAGAGAGCCACGCAGCCACTGCTCGAGATTTACATGTAAGCTGCGTGCGCTATTATAGAGACATCCTGATCGGCTTGTCGATGAGGGATCTCATTGGTTGTGAAATCTATCGCAGCAAAAGTATACGAAGCTCGAGGCCAACTTTCAGTCTCAACATGCAGCTCTGCAACGACACACTCGTGCTGCCTTATCAAAAGCCCTACGAGAACTCAGTAGAACGCAAAAGGTGAAAATCGAATTCGTGATGCCATCGCTTGAGACAACGAAATGCTGAACTCACCATTTCTCTTATGGCGAGCACAGAAACGTGATGCATACAAGCGCAAATGCTTGGAAATTCACGAAAACTACAAACAGCTCGTGGACCAAACAAATTGTCGCGAGGCCCATTTAATGCAGAGTAGACAGGAGCACACGGCTGAGCTGCAGCGACTACTTGCTCAGCTTTCAGAGGCGGAGAGTGACAAGACTGCACTGATGAAGCGTCAGATCGAGTTTGGATTTCCTCCACCAAGTGTTTTTGTGAGTAACACTTGCCGCATCTGCACAGAAAGGTCGTTGTATAATCGTTTCTTTGCCATAGGCTACAGCTGCCCGCTCAAATGAGCCTGCCGAAGAGTGTACATGAGCACATGCAATAGGAATATCAACCAACTTTGCATAACGGTTTAAATATTTACGCACGCATTTATATGCAGCTGACGGCCGAGACCGCGGATCGTGCGTGCTGCGGTACCAATTCTGGTATTCCACGATGCACCAAATAGTTTTGCACGAGTGCGAACCTTACATCTTACTGTTAGCAGGCGACTGCCAGGGTTTCTGGGCGCGACGCTGGTTCCAGCTGAGATTTGTGATCATAGATTCGAACCAGTCCTGGTTCTCGTTTACCCGACAAATTGAAGGTAGCGGGTAGGACGATACACGAACGATAATGCTGTCGCCACGCTCCATACGCACACGGTTCTTGCCATCAAAAGATACGTAGCATGCCGAGGCACGACTGGTCGCAGGAAACTCTATCTTCAATGTTGCGCTGTCATGAAAAATTAGCGGTCGGAAACTCAGCGTATGCGGGCAGATTGGAGTGAACAGCATCGATGGTACTGAAGGGTGGGCCATCGATCCGCCTGCCGATAGCGAGTAGGCTGTGGAGCCTGTTGGTGTGGCGATGATGATGCCGTCTGCGGCAATTTTGGTGAACTCCAGACCATCACAGTAGCAGTTGAGCTCTACAAGCGCACCGGACGGCCCACGATCGATCACAATTTCGTTGAGCGCGTGCAAATTTCCACTAATTTCGCGTTCCTTGCCTCCACGAAAAATGGTACATGCAAGGCGCGAACGCAGCGATACGTAGAAACCGCCACTGATAACAGTAGAAAGCTGCTCCGCGACGTTGTCAGAGCCAAAAGGGGTCAGAAATCCTAGCGAGCCCATGGCCAACGAAAAGACGGGCGGCACGCTCTTGCAGAAGAGCGAAGAGACCCAAAGCACTGTTCCGTCACCGCCCAGGGAAATTACAAAGTCAATCTTTTCTTGACACTCTTTCCAGTCTTCTGGCTTGCTGCCCCACGTCTTAGCCTTTGGTAATAAGACCTCTTTGTGTACTGCAGGCTCGACGAAAACGTCGATGTTTTTCTTCTGGAGCCAGGGAGTTAGTCGTATCAGCATGTCGGTCGTCTCTGACTCGTTTGGCTTTTTCACAATAAGCACAGTCGTGGGCGGCTCATCCCACATGAGTTGCACGTTATTACGCGAGCGATGCTGCGTGCGAATGTTACGGTTCATGGGGGTGAACACTTCATACTGCTCGTCTGAGCGCTGCAGCAGTCGAAAGCACGAGCGCGAAGTCACCCCATCGTCCCCCGCCTCACTGCAGGTGGAAGATGCGTCGCTCTCCACGACGCTAGAGGTGTCTTCGCTGTAAATGCCGTCACGGCCAGGTTGCGCCCACGTGTCAGCGATCACGATGAGCTCCGAATTGGAGCGCGCGCGGGGGTGCTTCTTTACGTACTGCAGGTCCACCTTGGCGACCTCGGCGGCGGGTGGCTGGTGACCCGTGAGGTCCTTGCACCGTTTCATCCAGTAGTTCTTCTCAGCGATGGCCTGGCGCAGCTGCTCCTCCAGGTCAGCAATTCTGGCCTGCAAGCGCAGCGGGTTCTCACGCTGGGTATCGCAAAAGGCCAGCACGCGCTTCATCTTGTCGTTTATGGCCTGCAGATCGTCCTGTAGCGTGTAGCCGTCGCCCAAGGACAAAGCGTACGAAGAACACCGCGCACGAGCCATCGTCAGCGGCTGCTGCTCGTCGTTCACGTCCACGAGCGCGACAGAGCCGGAAGCAACGGCGGCATCATACTGACTATCAGTGAAGCCCATCCTAAGGCCGGGTATGCGTTGCACGTCACAGAAGGCAAACTCGGAAATAACCCAGAGGGCCAAGGAGAATCACTCATATGATGGGGCTGCCTTGCGCGACAAAGAAAGGGACTGAGCAGAAGAAACTCCCCGCTGTAATGACAGGCAGACTTAAAAGATCCAGAAAAAAAGTGCTTTATTTCTCAAAAAATTCGAAGGTTTTAGAACCGGTACGTGAAGCCACGGCAGCGGTCCACTCCTGCGACAGGTTTCGACGTGTACCTCACTGCCTCTCGACGTCCAACGATAAAGCGTATCGATGCAGCTGGGTTGCATGGAACCCAAATGATCAAAGAAAACGTTTCTGGTCGATGAGAGGAAGCCGACGGACTTACTTGGTAGCCAGATGATTTTGGTTCAAGAAATACTGTCTCACTCTTGAGTTTGTAACACTAGATGTACAGTGTAGTCTAGACGACTTGTGTCCTTATGTAGAACAGATGCATTGGCCACAAGACTGATAAGGGTAGGTCGCCCAGGTGAGTAGGGATGTGGTCACCTTCTTTGTGTCCTTCCGTCGGGCTCAGGCTCTTTCGTTGGTGCTCAGATTCTTGAACATTCGAATCGCCACGACTTTGAACAGTTACCATGCTCACGTGTCAATAGTGCCCCACTGGTTCGGGGGGAGGTAGATTGATGGAAAGTCTTAATTCGTGTATTTGTACCGCAATCAACGGGTTCGCTCTTTGAAGTAATCAACCTGCCAAGAAGCTAAACGTCCTGGATGTTTAGTCACACCAATTGTACAGTTCAACAGATCTTTGTCTGCAATCTACTTTGCCTTTATGACTAAAGTGGATGCAGCTGTGTCAACTGCGTCCGCAAACATCAACCCAAAGTTCACCAGCTTGAAGGACGTGCCCTTTTTCAAGAATATGCGCTTTGACTTGTTCGTGTCCTTGCGTACGGCTCTCCCATGATAAAACACGTGCGCTGTCGTTGCATAACGACTTATGTAGATCGCGCATTCAGCATTTCTCGCTATTTGCTCACGAACGTCTGCATGACGTCAGTGTCAGACTTTCAAAATTCAAACCAGTGGATGGCAGCAAAAGCTTCCTGTCGTGGACTTTTTCTCAAGTGAAAGTTGTTTAGAATTACATTGTTACGACAATGGGCAAGTAGCCGTACGTGGCATACGAAGACTAGAGCAGGCGCAAAGGCATGGATACGTCTCCAACCTCTGTAGAAAGCATGTGTCGGGAGACGGCATGTTGTGAATCGCTACAACTCTTCGAATCATGATCAATCCAGTAGCTAGTCGTCTTGTTGCTTGATATCTTGTGCTTTGCACCTTCGTCGAGCTCACGATTTGAGCACAAGACCGTCCGACCAAAGCTGTTTGCTGTCGCAAAGAGATCACGCCGACCAGGATCTGAACCGCACACTTCGCCTAAGCTGTACATCGTGGGATCTTTGTTCGTTACCTTTGATAACTTCTTTGGTTTGAATGTCTTCGATTCTCCGTGACACAATACCAATTGCGATGTTCCGTTTCTAACTTCTCGATCTTGAAGACCTTGTAGCACCATTCATCCACAACGTCGTGCTAGATTGATCCTTCCTTTGCTTTAAACAGCGGGATCTGGATTCCAGCTCGCTTCAAAAGAGCATCGACACTGAGATAAACATATCTTGACGTAAAGGCACTCTCGAATCCATGCTTGACAAGAGGAAGGAGGCTGAATGATCTCAGATGCTGAAAGCCCAGAACGTGCTGATTAAGATCGCTATCGTCTTCGGTGAGCTCGATATATAGCGGGTACCTTTTCAAGGACGTTTACTTGGGGAATCAACGATAGTATTCTGCGACTTAGACTTTTGTATCGTAATCTGATATGAATAATAATCCTAGCTAGGTTAGGGTTGACGTATGCGGAAGAGCTCTCCCACTCTCGCTTTGTTCGAAGAAACTTAATTTCTCAATGAATACCAAGAAGACGACGGGCAAGCTCAAGTATGATGTCGTGGAGGGCCGCACTACGGCCACGTATGTGTATGCAACATATCCACTCAAATTCCTACACCCGCGACACAGAATCCACCAAGACTTTGACACGTGCATCACAGTGCGTTGCGAGTCGTATGATAACTGTATTTCTTTTTCTTACCACACTTGATTGTTCAGTATGTATTGGGATACGGTGGAGGTCTTGTTGGTGATGATTCCATTGTTGTGGAATGCGACTTGGGCCCCGACACAGCAGGTGAAATGAGAAAAGAATGATACTTTTCAACTTAAGGAGACCAAGTCGATGTTGATGACTCACTCCGGTATGATTGTTGCAGTTGTACTGGCCACACAGGCTACCACTAAGGTGTTCAAGTCGGAAAACAAAGGGCAGCTTGTGTCGCAGACGCTCTCGTTCAAGGCGGCAAACAATGCGATGCTGGCCTTTCTCCCTCATCCTGTGACCTGCTTCGGAAATGCCAAATACCGACAGAAACAAGTTTTTCATCTTGAGGTGGACGCGAATTTGGTGTTTGTTGACTGGTTAACGAGCGGCCGGAAACGAAGCTACTTGGCGACAACCTCTGGCTGTGATAATCGTACTGAGACGCTCGAGCACTGGGACTTTGACGAGTACGATACGATGTTGGAGATATTTGTCGGTGGTGAGCAACTCGTGACAGACCGTGTCCGTCTAGCAGGTATGGAGTAAATGCCGTATGTTGCTCAATGGCAATGGTTAATCGGACGTGGCTAATTTCTTTTCACAGACGACGAAGATACTAGCCTTCGTCAGCGCATGCACGGCATGCACGTGCTAGGATTGATGGT
>NQFO01000463.1:0-37255 GCA_003991265.1 Pseudoperonospora humuli
TCTGATAAAATATTATTAAATTTATTTGAACAGTGGAACAGTTCTAGCACTAGCCAGTTTTTGCGACAGCATTCTGCAACTTGCACAACGTTAGACAAGCACCTCTTTGTTCCACCTACGTGTTCCGAGCGCTGTAAGAGAGCTCAGCAGCCTCTCTTGTGCCTCTCTCTGTCTTCTGTCTCTCCTCGGAAGTTTGCATAGCGTCCCACGTCGTCTTAGCTGACATCTAGAAGAGACCAAAGCACAGAGAGAGAAAGCATGGGCGCTGTTGACTGGATTCGCGGAAACTACAACTCTTCGGAGACGGCGGTTGCCAAAGCACATGGACGCAAACAAGCACCAAGTCGCTTCGACCGCCTGCGACTCCACGGCTCGGCCATGCTGAACGCCAAAGGGTTGCTGCAGCAGACGGTGGTCACTAAGTTCTACCCGATCGTCCAGTTTCGTTTGTCGCCGATACGCTGCACGTCCGTCTTTAAACGAGACAGCCCTTCTTCTGGTGCGAACAAAGAGAGCGTCGACTCGGACATCGGGCTGCCCAGCTCAGATGTTAAGTGGCTCACTACAAAAGCTTCTGAACGCTTCACTGACGAGGTGAAGTGCATGGTCGCTGATGAAAACAGTACGTTTCAAATGACGAGTGAAGGCTGCGGTGGAGTGTACTATTTGACAATAGAATCGACGAAGAAGACGGACCCGATCGGGATCTTTAAACCTCGAGATGAAGAATATATGGCACCAAAGAACCCGCGAGGGTATGTAAAGGAAAACGCGATCGTGGGTGTGACGGAGAATCCGGTTAACAAGGGATTTCGAGTCGGCAACGGAGCTCTTCGTGAACGTGCCGCCTATTTGCTCGATAACGCCTACGGCAGCTTTAGTTGTGTGCCTGTGACGAATTTGATGGTTTTGAATGTGAATGGGCAAGAGAAAGAGGGATCGATGCAGCAGTTCGTGGCCTCGCAGTGCTCGGCGGAAGATATGGGAACGCTGAAATTTGCGGTCCCCGAAGTGCACAAGATTGGCATCCTGGACGTGCGGCTGTTTAACACCGACCGTCACGCAGGCAACATTTTGCTGAAGGCGCGAAATAATGGCCAGACTTTTGAAATGACGCCAATTGATCACGGCTTTTGCTTGCCGTCCTTCAAGCAGCTAGATGGCGCTACATTCGACTGGCTGCAATGGCCTCAGGCTGAGTTCCCTTTTACATGTGCTGAGCTTGACCACATCGCCTCGCTCAACGTAGAGCGGGACGCGGCCGTGTTGCGTGCTGTGGGCATTGAAGAGGAGTGTGTGACGACGATGCGTATGTGTACAACAGTGCTTAAGCGCGGCGCGGAGGCTGGTTTCTCGCTGTTTGAGATCGGCAGTTTGCTACAGCGCGACGGTGACTTTTCGTTGCCCTCGCAGCTGGAGCTGGTCGTTGCCAAGGCGGTGACGTTTGTGGAGAAAGATATGGGCATGTCTGAGGAGAAGGACGGCGGGTCCTTTTTCAATGCCATTGTGGCCGAGTTTACTCGTCAGTTGGAGAACCTGCTTGATGGTCAGACGAAGAAAAAAGTGCGAAGCATCAGCTGCCTCAGTTAAAAGTGCGCATGGAGCCTAAAGAGCTCGTTTGCGTCGTGTGAGTGAGTGTTTTGATGGAAGAAGCATGACAAGATAACAAGAAATAAACAAGAGAGGAGAGGGAGAAAATTGCGCTACTGCTGAGCAGCAAGTGAGACCAGGAGATTTGCCACCATGTTATCGAGCTTGATGCGCGGCCTTCTCATGCGTGAATTAGTGTACAAATAAGGTTATGTCAAGGGCACAAGGTAATTTTTCAGACGAAGCAAAAGTAATAAATACAAGGACGGCACGACAGATGCCGATGTGTGCACGTGACGGATAGCAGCAATCTTTGCGAGCTCGAAGTCTTCACGGTACGCCTTCGTCGCCCTTCTACAAGACTGACGTGCCCACGCAGAGTGCACTGCCAAGTACTTGGACCACGACGTGAATGCGACCATCAACATGCTGGAGCTGCTCAAGAGCGAGGTACGCGTCGGAAACGCATCCAGGCTTTCAAAGAACGGAGAAGGCGTAAAGAATAAAACATCGGGGTGATAGTTAGTGTTCTTACAGGATCTATAATCCGCTTTCTTTGATGGCGATCTGGTTGGAATGAACTAGCACGTAGTCCATAGAAATCGCTTCGCAACTCGATGCCCGACATCTTTTGTTTCTCATAACGAAATCGAAGCGCAAAATTTGATGCACTCTGAAGACTTCGGTGTGCAAATTAATGGCCAATCGAACGACTTTAAATTAGGCATAGCCGGGGCAGATGTGAATTTCGCAGACGTGCTAATGGTTGACGTCTGGCGGAGCCGACATCGATACCGGTATGGGCGGTACATGCAGCATATCGTCACCCAATGTCCATTACTGTCTCTTCAAACAGAGCTTGATTGAGGAGGATGGATGCCCTAATACATGCGCCCACATTAACATAAAGCAGTGTGTCCGACTGTTATCATGGCGTGGCATCGGTCGAGTAATGCTACACCTTGACATCTGCAGCTTACTGCTCATCAGGACGGCAGTAACGCCAGCGTTCTCAGTGCAGCAAAGTGTTCATGCACAATTTTAGTGGTGGTATAAGAGGCACTTTATGCCTCTGATTCAGATCTTCGAAGGCGAAAAAAAGTGATAATACTTCTTACACGTCAACCCAGATCTTCTCAATAAAGGGCTCTTGATCTGATTGGAAATGGGTCGTCAGTAGGTACTTGCTCAAACTAACGGACCCTCTGGCGCCACTGTCATCATGTTTCCGTGCTCAGATACGATTGGGTTCATCTTGACCCACCCCGTGACACCAATGGTCGAAAAGCTGATTATATCATCAGAGGCATAGTCGAGCTTCGACTATCTACCAATCATTGCTGACTTGATGCCGGGCTTGGATCACTAAGCCCGGGCCGCCCATATTGACGACAATACCGGTTGCATTATGATGCACTGGTCACCCTCTTCCTCGCCCTCCTATCTGATAGACGCCATTCCGTAGTTTGCTGTGTCCTGAGCGAGTCCCGTATTGTATATTCCTTTGTGTCTCTGTATCCGCTCGTTGCCCTGTCAAAATGTCCACAATGCCCTTCACGCTACCCATGCAGTGCGCTACCGAGGCACACGAGACCATCCAATGGGCACTGCTCAAGGAGAAACATTACGCGGCTGTGCGCAACCCACTTTACCTCTCTAAGGTGCAACGCCATGGTATGACGGCCACTTGGCGCTTGCGCGTGTGTCGCTGGATGTTTGAGACCGCCAAGGAGTTCGAGCTGCAGATGGACACGGTGTTCGGCGCCATGCACTTCTTGGACCAATACCTCAGCGTGCACTCGGTGGACCGCGTAACGCTGCAGCTCCTTGGCATGATCTGCATGTGGGCAGCCAGCAAGATGCACGAGGGCAAGCCTATTCTCCTCGAAGAGATGGCCCTCATGTGTGAGCGCAAGTTCTCACGCGCACAAATGATCGACGCCGAAGCGCAGCTTGTGCGTCTCGTGCAGTTCCGCTTTAATCCCCCCAACATGTTTACGATGGCGAGGGATTTCGTCAACGAGCTCCCGTTTGGTCAAGACAATGATCGTCGTGCCAATTGCGTCGCATCCGTGTTTAACGTGCTGGAGCGAGTGACTGAAGACATTTCGTCGCTTGATTGCTCGGTTTCGAGTCTGGCAAAGGCTGCAGTTCAACTCGTGGCCAAGTCCGAGTACAAGCTCACGGTTTCCCAACTACTTAAGGCGCTCAAGCTCGTGAAAATAGAAGAGGACGCCTATCGTAGAGCCTTTAAAATTGTGCGCAGTGCTTACTTCGGCACGTCTCCTGTCTCTCCCCGGACCAAGATGACACAAGCTACATCCAAGGTACTGGAACCCCTCAAGTCATTGACTCAAAGCCCTACGGCAATCGAACAAGTGCCGCAATTTCACGACGATGAAGAAAAGATTTCGTCATGTGCCAACGACAACAGCCCGAACGACTCGTACCTCATTTGCACCGAAACGCTGTCTCCATCGCCATCTCAACCACCTTCTGCAACCGTGCGAACGGCTGCATCCACGTCATCAACTATCGGTCTCACTCGTCCTGCGCCATCACCTGCGCGGTCCGATCTTGAGTCCGAGCGACATCCCAAGCGTCAGCGCAAGCTGAACATGTAGACACCATAGGAAATAACAAACTTTGTAGATAACCGGAAGCAAGCAAACTAATTTATAACAATATCTCGCCAGACCAGTCAGTCACTCAAGTCAATGCACGTCAGAGCATGAGGATCCCGCTCAATGCCATTTTCATCGCCTTGATGACGTAAAGCTTCCACTTCGTCTTGCTGCGTAAGGAACAATCTTCTGAGGTCTTCACGGGTTACTTTTGTCTCGCAAAGCTTGTTCGTTTTGACACTATTAAGCATGTCGCCATCACCCAAGAAAGCAGCCGTGAGCTGGCGCTTTTCGTTTTGCAAAGCCAAAACACGCTCCTCGATCGAGCCTTTAATGATAAAGCGAACGACACGCACTTCTCTTGTCTGGCCAAAACGATGAGCACGATCAATTGCCTGAAGCTCAAGACTCGGGTTCCAGCTTGGCTCCATGATGAAAACGTGCGCTGCTGCCGTTAGGTTTAATCCAAGACCTCCAGTACGCAAAGATAACAGCAGCACGTCTAACGATGGGCCACCAATTCGTCCAGTGTCAGAGACGTCTTCCTGTTGCTGAAAAGTGCGGACCACTTGCTCTCGGTCCTTGACAGACATTCTGCCATCTAATTTGGCAAAAATGATCGCGTCATTGTCTACGGACGAAATGCGTGCCTCGCATTGCGAATTGTGAGCCTCCAGGCGCTCTCCAATCATGTCCAGAAAGCTTGTCCACTGCGAAATCACCAATACTCGCTCCCGACGCGCTCGCACCTTCTTGAGCTCTTTCATTAATTCGATCAGCTTTGTTGATCCCAAAGGAATTGTCTTGGAGATATCATTCGTATCCGATTCAAGCCGCTTTAGTAATTCACTCTCTCCACTTGTGAATGGCGAAATGCCGTCGGATCTTCCACTTTCTACTTGTGTTCGAACTTCAGCCAACGTGTCTGTGGTCACGAGAGCGCAAGAATTGCACACTTGCCGCAGTCGCAAAATAAGCTCGAATACGTGCATGAAATGTGGGCTTTTATGGCTGTCTTTAGTTGAGGTCGTGAGAGGAGTTTGGCGAGTTTGTTTGGTCTCTTTGGTCTGCAGATACTGAAGCACTTCCCGTTTAGTGAAGCGATGTAACAGCATGTATAATGTCCGCTCGACGTCGGAAGAAAAGTCGAGCGCTATCGTTTCCTCAGACTTTTTAGGAAGCTCCAGGATAGGAGCTCTTGAACGTGCATCTACCATGGATTTGAGCCGACGCATCACAACACGAGGTACTAGTGCTCCAAGCTCACGTTCTGAAAGAGCTTGGGCTCGATTTTCAAGTCCAATAAATTGCAGTAGTGCGACGAGGTCCGCCGTTCGATTTTGAATAGGTGTTCCGGTCACACACCAACGGCGTCTGCTGCGAAGTGCTCGCGAAGCTCGAGCTCGTCCGCACCCAGCATTTGCGATCAGATGGCTTTCATCTAGAATAACACGAAACCATTGTAATTGGTGCAGCTTTGATCGGACAACGGGTTTCTTGGACCGAGGAGTCAGTCGTGGTGCTTGACGCCATCCATCTTTTGCACCAGTTCTGTCGCCATGTTCTTCGTCATTGTCATGATCGCTATCCTTCTCTTGAACTTTGCACTCCAAAAGCCGAAGAGTGTCATAGGTTGAGAGGACAATGTCAGCTCCCATGAACTGCGTAGCTGAGCGAAAGTTCTTTCGTGTAGCACCCTGATACGTTACCACGTTTAAATTCGTTTTTGCTCGAATCTCTTGTTCCCACTGCGATAGGATCGACAATGGCGTAATGATAAGAGTTGGAGGAGTCAAACGAGGCACAGTACTGCCAGTCTTACTTCGTGCTTGAGCATCAGCTGCTCGGGCTTGACGCAAAGATTCACAAATGAGAGCAAGGCAGCATATCGTCTTACCAAGACCCATTTCATCTGCCAAAATACCGCCGCACACTTTTGCGACTAATGCATCGACAGCTGATACTTCACCGCAACGTAGCTGATCAATAGTAATGGGATCGCCAGGTTCCTGCTCTCTTTCCAGCATCCATTGCAGTGCCTTCTCTTGGTACGGTTGTAGTTTTACTAAAAGCTCTGGCACAACGTATGGAAATACGCCCGGCTTGGCTGCTAGAGATTTTCGGCGCCTATGACGCCGACGTCGGTCGCTAGCAAAGCGATACTCCATTTGCAGCGGCAGCTTTGTGTGCAATAGCAAACCTTGGTTTGCGCGTTTCTGTGACAACGCCGACTTGGATGATGCTGGGGCAGTTTGTGCAACCGATGAAGGTACTATGAATGCATGGGAAGCCTTTTGAACCGAGGAAGCCAGAGAAGATGCGAGTGCTGTTCGTTTTGCGGACAATGTCGTGGGTTGAGCGAAGGCACGTTTCGTAGTCGATGAAGCTGTATGTGTCGTGCAAGACGCGTTCCTTGGAGATGGAGCTATAGGAGATGCACACGATGTCTTCTTTGCCGATATAGCTGACAGTGAGGACCGCGCTGTTACTATAGCGCGTTCTTGTCGTGTCACGCTGTTGCTCTTTGCGGAAGTGGGGGTTGATTCAATTGAAATACATTGTTGCTTTGCAGAATCTCGGATATCTTCATGAGTAGATCGATCAATGGGTCGAAGTGTCTTGGAGAAACACGATTTCCTTACAGCTACATCTTGTTCTCCATTCAAAAGCTGCTGACACTCGCTGTCGCATTCGTTCCTCGCTCCAAACTCGAAGTCAGGTTCTATATCCAATGTTGGTTCTTTCGTCAAGCTTCTCGGTGGCGGCGATCCATGTACTCGCTTACCTTTGTCTTCTTCATTGTCTGCATCATTATTGCTATACATTAGCTCCTGAAACTCATTCACACTTTCAGCCTCACGACGTTTTACGGTCAAACACGCTGCAGCTTCTTGTTCATCTGCATTCGTCTCTGCACACTCAATATCCTCCTTCACGTCCTCATCCATTCGCGTATCTTCATCATCACTAAGATGCATTGATTGCATTGACACATCCAAGTCTTCGCCTCGAAAACTTGCTTCAAGCGACCGCCGAGGTGTTCGTCGCGATTTTCCAACCGGTGTTGGCGACCACTGTTCCAGTGTCCATGGTGACTTGGCTGCCCCTAAAGAGGGTGAGATAGTTCTTGCACATTCAATGGATGTGCGTCGATTATGAGTGGCAATAGGTGACACATCCGCCATTCGCAATCGCAATCGCTGTGAAGCACTTATCCGGCGTCCAGATGTTGCATGAGATTCGACATCCTGCAAACTGAAAGCTGGAAACGTGGTCTGACTGTCTGGAGAAGGCGGAGTGCTGTAGACATACGAATTGTCTGATAAGAGAGAGTCTTGAGGACCTGGTGTCATGGAAAATGACTGCGACGCCGGGATAGGCGCATGCCATCGATTGTGGTTTGGTGGGACGTGAGTGATACCTGCTGATGCTAAGACGGCTTGTAGCTGAAGCTCATCTGCTGGTCTAATAGACGGTGAACACTGTGCTGCGTATTTGCCGAAGCGACTTTGGATCACTCGTTGAGTGAAGTCACGCCAATCGAGTTCGTATTCGCGCTGCCATCGCCCCATGGCTCAAATTCAAATTTAAATCTAAACCAATGAAAATAGGGATAATTCCAGTTTCGCGCGCGCTTTGGTCGTATCCGTCTCATCGGTACTTTTGCACACGCATGCTCGCATTCACGACTTTTCCTTTCTCTTTCGCCTGCTTCTTGCTGAGATTGCTATTAAGCCCTTCAAATGTGAGCAGCACGTAAAATCGTGGGCGTTTAGCAAAATACTCGTGATTCATCACGCCAGCGTTGACTACCATCTTCTTACGAAGCCTTTGTTTGAGGGTAGAGTATCCGATGAGGTTGAAAGCTTCCACGACTTCGTGTTGTGCTCGCTGTGACTGATACGTACGGATGCTTTCTCACAAAACGGGATTCTTCTCTGCAATGAGACGCGTCTTCGGAGTTGACGTCATGCCTGCACAATAGTGGTCAAAGAAGGTCTTGTCGGTGTAGTCGGGCAGAGGGAGACTGTTCTCTAGACATCGGAGAGTGTGAGGATTGACTAGATGCCACACCATCATCTCGATCTGTTTCAGCGCATCAGCACTGCGTTGGACCTCGTGTTTAAGAAGAGGGTCGCAGCAAATCGTGTTCAGGCGACGCGTAATGCTTGAAAGCGTTTTCCAAGATGCTGCCAGCAGACTTTTGTCTCTGCGGCTTGCGCTGAGTCTGATGTCAAAGTTCCATCACCGTCGTACTTTGTCTTGAGCCGTGGATGCTTTTGGTCGGTGCAAATGGAAGAATTGATGACCATGCATCAGCCATACAGCCCCAGGTGCATATAATCCTTCAGGAGGTACAGATAAACGTGGGAACGAAAAAATTCATTCAGGTAGACCTGGACAATGTCGGAGGTGACATTGTCACTGCTCCCTTGAAAGTCTTAGATATGAGGCCTTGGACATTGACATAAAAACTTGAGATGGTACTTATAGGTGTGCCAGTCTTAACGCTAAATATTGACATTAAAAGACAGCCAATTTTCAACGCCTCCTCCGTCCTCATTTCGACCGCGCTCTGAAATTATAATTTAATCAAACGTAAATTGTCCTGCATATGCTTTGCACACAGAATATTATTTGCTCGCTCCGCTTGGTACAATATAGCCGCATCTGCTTTGTGTACCCGTTACCTCGGGCGTTTTTGTCACGTTTTTGGTGTGCTTGGAGGCACAAGTTCCGTACAAACAAAAAATTGGGAAGGAGTGAAATTAAGCTCATTTATAAGCATTTTTACGATCATTCGTTGAGCAAGTGATGTAGGACCTTATAAACTTGAAGCGAGTGTATCAAAGACCGCTCTGCACTTTACTAAATCATTGGAAAGCTGACAGATGTGCCCCCATCAGTTTATGATGAATCAGAAAAGCTGCAACACTGATATAGCAAGGCTCAATGTGCGCGCAGACAACATATGATATTGATTGTAGGCAAAATGACTCGAAAGAGTGGGCTGCGTGTCTAAATAATATCCTTTCTTCTCTTTAACTTGATTGCGGACCTGCACTACATTTATACTCTTCAAAGTATCAAACAACCTAAAGTGCCTGGTGGTGCTGCGAGCAGAGCATGCTTATCCTAAACTCGTCCATGGAGACCACCGTCACGCGCTTCTTCAATGTCTGTTATGACGCCGTCACGGGCTAGGCGCGTGTCCTTTAGTATCTTTGCGTCACCGCCAGTCTCCGTGCTCCGGACGCCTCCATACTTCTCTGTACTTTGCTATCACATTGACCACCACTTTAGCCATGCTCTTCCGCAAGATCTTTCCTTTGAGCACGTATCTAAGAGAAACGATGAACGTCAATGCGTGACGCCTGCGGTATCCCTCACTTTGAAACTAGACGTCCGGAGAGCGCTGTTTCCAAGAGCGAGATCTTGAAGTTGTCGATGGAATCAAAGCATGAGCACGTTAGTATCTTCTTTGTGACTCTAGTGACCGACACAGCGTGTCAGTTCTGCAGACCAAAGAAGAAAGCGACAACAAGTCTTTCAAGTGCTTTATGTTTTTGGATACGTGCTAGACGTCGTCATTGGGCTAGATCCCTGGATGTAAGCACTGTGCACAGCTGAGAGTGAGATCCTTTGACCACAGAAATAAAGGCGGTGACACACGCGGCGCCGTCGACGCCAGCATGGATCGAAGCGTGGGTTCAATCGAATTCGGGTGTAAGACGAGCGTCAGAAGCAACAACACTCAGAGCACGAGAGGGGTATTGTGGCGATGCCGTTGCTTAAAATCGCAAGCCACATGACATGTCTGAAACGATTATGGTACTTCTGGAGCAACGTGAACTTCCTGTTCTTCGCGGGCCGGTCGCTCTACAAGTTGAAACCCCTTCAGAAGTGCATGGTTCGTGTAGCAGTGATATGAGAGCGAAGCTCATTATTTATCTACGAAGCGCGTGACGGTGGTCTTCATGGACGAGTTCAGCTCTGCTTGCAGTACCACCAGACGCTTTTGCCTCTGCGATATGCAACCTACGAAGCTGCCGCGAAGAAAAAACGCAAGGACGTGACACTGGTCCGCAAACGAGCCAAAGTTTAGAGGGAAAAGAAAGAATCTCAAGGAGTTCTTAGCTGCGACTACGTGTCCTGCAATACAAGGTGCTGGAACGGCGACATGCGCGCGGCCATCAACATCTCCAGAGTGAGATGGTGAGACGCAACGAGGCTGAGAGAAATTGTGCCGACCGATAGAGTCGTGCGACTCTCTGGGCGCCGCGCTGTTCGCGGGCTATTAGTTTCCCGCAAGAAATAATGAAGCTTAGGTGAGCCAGAATGTCAAGGCCGCCACCGAGCATGGGTCTGTTTGGTCTGTTGCTGCTGCAGAAGGTCAAGGATTTGGCGTCAATGGCATCAATATAGTGAATATGGCCGCACCGCCTTTAGCGCTACCACGTGTGTCCTTCCCAAAGAAGAACAGCCTATCCACCATGCTGTAAAGCACTGTCGCGTCAACAACCGGCCTGGCACAGGCTTTCTTGGTAACCAGTTCGCGGCCACGCTGACTCTTTCGAAGATCAAGTGTGGAATAACGCAGCTCAATTATGAGGCGCAGGAGCTGGACGAACTGCTGGACATCTTGGTGCCCGGCGATATGGAGAGTACCAGAAAAGATAAGCCCAGCCTTTGAACCTGCACGAAGGCTTTGACGGTACGAAAATGTCCATTTTGTTCAATAATGATGACTCGCATTACCTGGAGTCCTACATGGCTTCCCCCACGATGTTCAATTGTATCGATGAGATCAAGAGTCGTCGTCTCTGCAAGAATAAGGGATGCTACAAGTGCTCATGCTTGAGCGCCCTGTGCATTTCGCGCGGTGGTGGTCGTTGGAGGCAAGCGCTGCATGTTTCGCAACTGTGACGGGAGTATGCAGCACGGAGAACTCCATGGCGGATCCCGAGTGTGCGAGATGCCGGGCTGCATGCGTAACAATCGTGGTGGAGGAGGCAAACGCTGCACTATGGAAGCGTGCAACAAATCGTGTCGACGCAAAGGCGTATGCTCTGCACATTTGCGTCGAACGGAGGGCGTGGATGAGTAGGAAAGGATCGACCAAGCGGAAGTTACTTGGCCTTGCTGAAATGGGTGTGGCGATAGTGAAGGTGATGGTGAAAGCGACGCCAAGGAGGCGTAGGAGCACAAGAAAGACCTAGGAACAATCGTGGATGCGAGAATGTATTAGCTGAAATCAGCACTAATTCTAGAGCATTACAAGGTGGTAGACGATAGAATGTCCATCAAGGATCGAGAGTAAGTGGTGCGCAGGTTCTAGTAGCAAGAAGACAGCTCTGAATCGATCAAATTAAGTTGCTTGCCATTTTACTTTGCTTCTAACAGACTTTCTGAAGTTGTTTCAAGAGGTCTCGAAAATGCTTGACTTGCTAGATTGAAGGCCGACGTCGGATGTCACTACTGGTACTGGGGGGCGGGCGCTATGGAAACAAATGGATTCCCTGCATCTGCGTCGAATGCAGGGGCTTAAAGACGGAAGTTGTCGACGATAGGTTACCGCCGCCGCACACTAAGTCGTTGGAACAAACTGCCATTCGTTTGTGTCCGTCCGGAGACTTCATTCGCCCCCGGCAAAGAAACAGACTTTGTGCTAGTCGTAAAGGGAAAGCCACGTCGCGTACTCGGCTCTTTGGCCACTTGGAGCAGAGACTGGCAATCGTGGAACCGCAGATTCTCCGGGCTAAGCACGTTATATACAGTATCATCTTCTTTATGGCTGGTCTGCTGGTTGAGCGCATTCGGATACGGCTCAGGGTGCGGACCAAACAAGCTCGTAGCAGCCACGATAGAGTAGTAGCCAGCTTTCGATTGCGCCATGTTAGCCAGGTGAAGTCCATAACCAGCCAGCGACGAGGTTGACGATACAGTAGAATAATTGTGCGAAACCACCGAGCTACTGCGCTCAAGTGGGCCACCATTTGGCAGCGGAGCAGAGTGATTCAGCTGATTGTTCCCGTTGTACTCATCGTCACCGCCAAGCCCAAAATTTGAGACAGACGGACACACAGCCATGGAGTCCAGCGAGCCAATCACGGACACCCGCTCGTCCGCATCCCCCTTGCTTATTGAGTGTAGAGACTGACGCAGTT
Organism: Pseudoperonospora humuli; assembly: GCA_003991265.1. Classification (NCBI taxonomy): domain Eukaryota; phylum Oomycota; class Peronosporomycetes; order Peronosporales; family Peronosporaceae; genus Pseudoperonospora; species Pseudoperonospora humuli. The sequence continues at coordinate 12,383 of NQFO01000463.1, forward strand.
GATTCACCTGGTCATCCAGCAGCGAATCCAATGCGGTAGGGCTATCACGGTCGTTAGTAGACGAGAGGTCGGTAGTCGTGAGCTCTACATCACTGAGGTACCGATTGTTGTCGTTGCTTCGCTCATATGGCAAAGGCAATAATGTCTTACGCAATGACTCTCCTTCGGTACTCGTGTCTGACATACATTCCTCATCCATGTCGCGACGGCGATGCCGCCGAGACTTAAGCACTTCGTAGTCAAAGCTGTACTCGCCACCACTCGTCATTTCGTCAGCAGTAGGAGAATGCGCTTCAGACTGTTCGCCAAAGATGGAGTTTAAATCCGAGCTGTAGTCACGTAGAGTAGGCTCTGACGACGCGCCAATTAGCTTCTCTGTATATTTCGTGAGCTTGTCAAGCTGCGATCGTAGCATCGTGGAGCGATTGATCTGCTGCTGGAGACGAATTTCCAGCATGGCATTCTTCACTTCCACACGCTCACTCTTTTGACACACTGCGTCATAATTAGCCTGCAATTCCAAGTATGCCTTCTCCACCATTCGGTACTTCTCTTCAGAAGTTGGCTCCACAGGCTTCGGAACAAAGGCTGGACTCGGTCGATCTTGCATCAAACCAACTGATGTAAGAGCTTCGATCCACTGAGCATTCGTCGCAACCATTCTCTCCAAGGTCGACTTCATCTCAAATGTCTCCTTTTCTAAGAACTCAAAATGATTGTCGAACACCGTCTGAGTCTGATTGTTGCCATGGCTGACCTGGTTGTTCGATGGACAAGCTGACGACGACGACGTACGCATAGAGTGCGACGACGGAGACGATGGCGCAAGACATTGGAACGATGCAAACAAGCACGGATCATGTTGCTGCTGTTGACGTTGAGAAAGCCTTGACTTCGTAAGGCCCACCGAAGGACGAACGTCACCTGCCGACTGAAATGGTTTTCGACTGGCCATCTTCCTTGACGGACGTCGTTGGGCCTCAAGGGCTCGCGAAGGCGTTGGTCCCATCGAAGACGACAAATCTGGTAAGGCCTCTGGCGACTCAGGAGACAGGTCGGTGATAGTGAAACGTCCTTTCACCTGCGTCTTGCCCTTGCGAGTCGAAGCGCTTGAGGCTGACAAGTCTTCGCTGTTGTTATTGTTGTTGTCGTTGTCATCTGCGTCCGACATGGCGCTAAGTGAGGCGCTAGGCTTCAGCACATCCAGCTCTTCATCAGACACGTCAGTTACCACAAACTTTCTTGGCGTGCGAAGCTTCCGGCCAGTAATTTTTGCCAAGGAGCGACGACGCTGCAAGTCCAGACGCTGCTGTGACGGCTCGTTTAAGTGGCGCGAACTGGGTGCCGAGACAGTGCTGGAGGTCGTCATGATAAGTTATGTGCCGGCTACGGCGAGAGTGATAGCTAGTGCCTATCTTGATTAGACGAAAAAGGCACGTTGAGTCGGATAGAGAGCAAACAAAGGCCCACACACACACACGCAAATACAAGCCGACAGTGCCTTCTTGACACGAGGTCTCGAGTCTGATACTAAGCCTTTTCGAATGCCTATACAAACACTCGAGAAGGGAGAGGACACACCAAAATATCTACATAAATTAGCGGGTGGGTTTGACCACGCGGGTTCGGTTTGCAATAGAAATAGATTATTTTTCACGAATCACTAAGTCTTGAAATAAATCTGTACAGGTTAGAAAAATGGCCAGTCTTAATTAATTATTTCAGTGGACATGAGAGCATTACCACTGGTTTTGCTAGTGAAAGAACAGGTTTTTGTGTCGAGACAAGATGATTAGGGAAAGCGCTTTTACTGGTAGCCACTAGCGAAGTGCTAGCGAGTATGCCGTCGCACCAACTGGTTGACAAAGCCTTCGGTGCCAGATGCTAGGGAAATCATGTGGCAACGACCTGCTGTGGCGAATGACAGTAGTCGTCACACCAGGTGTCAATGATCAACCTGCTGTGGTGATCCCATGTGGCTATATTTTGTGGAATTCTTCCTGTCAGTAAATGTCACTATAATTATACCTTCCATCGTTTCGAGTCGCACTGGATATTTTTGTATAAGTACGGCAGACGATATGGTTGGCTCGTGAAACGACTGGCTGGCGAGGGCACGAAAGTTTACATCGGCTTCGCTGTGATATGGCAGTTCGAGTTTATCCAGTCAGAGCGTCATTATAACGATCCAGCAAGCGGCAGCAAGGCGTGTGGTAATCTTAATATATGAGTATACGTGTTCTGTGTCTTTGTTCCAACTGGACTTCTGGCGAGATCTCTCTTTCACAGTGGAGATCCCAGGGTCAAGCAACTCGCCCCGAAGTGGAGCTCGCGCTTCATCTACTGTTGTAAAACGGTGGAAGCTGGTGCCAGCTCTGCACCTTTGTGAGGGACAAGCGAAGCAAACAGTTGGATAGTAAAGTCTCGGTTGTTGAGCATCTGGACCGCGTGCATTGCTGCAATGATGGAAAAGCTGCTCCAACTGATTGATGGCTCCATATTCCCAATCTTTTATGCTAGTCACTACGACCATAATGCTAGAGACTAACCATGGAGCAGACATCTCTGTTGTAGTACTTTACATTAAGAATTCCAAATATACGCCATTCATTTTTTTCTAGTTGTCGTTTCTTGACTGGAATTTGGTGCGAAAGTGAAGTGGTACTTGCAGCATTGACGTCATGGGAGTTTGTGCTTTGAAGCGGATGTGGGCGGAGGACCGTGAGCAGGAAAAGGTTAGTGAGCTCGTGCGGTATGCCGTCACCTCAGACCTTGTCCAGCTGCGAGAGATGATTGCCAAACGAAAGATAAATCCGAACGCAAAGGATGTGCGTGAGATTGGTTGTGAACCGTGTAAAATAGTCCAAGTTGTGTTTCTAAGTGTTTGTTTCTGGCAATGTATCGCGATGCACATGTAGCGCTTTGGCATGAATGCGATTCACTGGGGTAATTGTTGTCTGACCTGCAAAGCTATGGCTGCAAAGTGTTTCATCTCAACTTGTTTGTGAATTTGTAGCTTCGTATGTTGGGGAACTCGCGTGTGTTCAAGAATTAATCAAGGCTGGAGGCTCTCCCTTTGTAAGAGATCTAAACGGACGCAACGCTCTGCATCATGCTTGTCGAAAAGACCACGATAAAGTTGTGCGCTACTTGATTACCACCGCCAAAGTAGACGTCAACTCTCGTAGCGAAAATCAAGACACGCCACTACACAAAGCAGGTCGGTTCTCTTTCTGCTACTTGTCAGCCTTAGTCTTCTGCTTAGCAGTGCGTTTATTTGGACCATACAGTTAGAGGCAAGAGCATCAGATCCACTGAAGTTCTACTCCAGCTTGGTGCCGATCCTAATCTCCGAAATGAGGTTAGTTTATTGCAGTATCATCACGACGATGTGAGCTAAGTGTCAGTCATTTCGTTTGTAGCAAAACCGAACACCTATGGAGGAATTGGAATTGACCATGCAATCGATGACGGTACGAGTGAATCATGCTGGACAGTTGCCATTGACAGTCGTGTAGCTAACTCTCCTGCTGTAATTGTAGAGCGAAAGCAATCATTCCAACCAAGTGAAGCCTGTAAAGCAATCGACTAGCAGTAAGGTTTACAGAGAACCATTTGATGAAAGATCGGGACCACCAGAATCTATCGGTCTTGCGCTCAAGCCCATTACCGATGGACGAATCGGTCTCTCTGTGGAATACACTGACGTCAAGAGTTATGGGGATTCCCGCAACGTTACAGAATGCTCGGATCATACAGCGCGTAGAGTGTCCACCTCCCATGAGCCTGGTCAGTGGGCTACTCCGACGTTTGTGTCCGTGCAAAATGCTCCGCCTCGATTGCGCAAGAATTTGCGATACATTGGCAAACGAGTGATCATGGCATTACGCGTCAAGAAAGCTTTATCCAGTGCTGAGAAGCTTGAACTCATACGACTCATACTGCAGAAGTACACTGACACAACACCACTAACCTAAGGATCATCAAAAGACACGGATGTACACCAAGATTAATTTCGCCTTTGTGAAGCCGACAGGCAGTCAGGTAAAGATTTATTGCTTAAATACTCCCGTCTTGCTTGCCCTCGAGATCAACAACAGCTTAGTTGGAAGCCTCGCGACGGTAGCCATCCTGTCCACCGCGACGGAACTCGGGGTTGAAGTCGCCCGATGGGCCAACGCCCTTCTCCTTGTCGAAGCGGCCACCACGGCCAAAGCCACCAGCAGACGGGGCCTGCGGGCGGGTAGGGCGCGCAGCCTGCTTCTTGAGCGTTGCAGGCACGATCTCCGCAGGCAAGTGCAGGTACGAGCGCAGATACTCGATGCCCTCGTTAGTGAGGTACCAATAGAACCACTGCCAATTGAAGGTCTCCTTGACGTAGCCACGAGACTTGAGTGACTGCATGAGCTTGATCACCTGGAGGTTGGGCACATCCACGGCCTCGTGCTTGGGCAGCGAAAAGTCCTTTTTGGCGACCATCACTCCCTCCTTGAAAAGGTACGAGTACACAGCAATACGGTTCGTCTTGGGGACCAACATGATGACAGGCGAGTGTCTAGAAAGCTTGCCGGCGAGTGCGGATCTTCACAGGAAATAGGCGGTGAGCTTGGAACGAAAGCCAGAATACGGTTATTGCTGCATGAGGCCACAGCCAATCGTCCTTTTCGTACATAATATTGTGTAGAAGAGTAATTACGCAACGTTTAGTCAATTGAGTTCAAAACTGCAGCACTCGGTGCAAAAGTACCGATGGCGGAGAAGTATTCGGTGCTGGTAGATTTGACAGCCGGCACTGTGGGTGGAATCGCTGGGGTTGTCGTTGGACAGCCATTTGATACTGTGCGTCAATATGTTTGGTGTTGCAATGTCGTAAAGGTGTACTTATTGTCATTGTCGTAGGTCAAAGTTCGACTGCAGACGCACAGCAAATACTACAACGGAGCTTTTGACTGTGCTCGACAAACAGTACGTTGACACTATGAGGCAATTATAACAACATTATGACAGCATACGGATAGCTGATGTAGAGTGCGTGTGCAGCTCAAGCATGAAGGGATGTCAGGCTTCTTCAAAGGCATGACGTCACCGGTGATCGGCAGTGCAGCGACGAATGCCGTCATGTTTGCAGTCTATGAGCGAACGCTCAAGATTATTGACAATAATGCGCAAACTCCGACGCTCAAGTCAGTTTTTTATGCCGGAGCAGTTGGAGGGTTTTGGCAGACAGTTCCGTTGGCCCCTGCAGAGCTCATCAAATGCAGACTCCAGGTGCAGGACGGACGTAGAAGCAGTCAATACCGAGGACCAATGGACTGCATCCGGCACATTCTCAAAGTCAAGGGTACGCCTGGTCTCTTCCTTGGCTTCACGTGCACACTGTGGCGTGAAGTTCCGTCATTTGCTGTCTACTTTTGGCTCTACGAATACACTAAGCGCAAAATGATTGACGAAAACATCAACGCCACGACTTCCATGCTGACTGCTGGTGGAGTCGCTGGTGTTGCTTCCTGGGTCGTATCCTATCCTTTTGACGGTGCGTCCAGTAGAATCTTGCAGTATTCAGTCATCAATACTGCGGCGTATACTAACCATGTGCTGCATTGTGCTGTCACACAGTCATTAAGTCAGCTATCCAAACGATTCCAGTCAACCACAAGCCGGGCGAGCACAAAATTGCCTACCAAGCACGCCAACTGTACCGTCTCGGCGGCTGGCGGATCTTTTTTAGTGGGCTAGGCACGGCTTGTGTGCGAGCATTCCCTTGCAACGCTGTGACGTTCTACGGCTACGAAAAGTCCTCGGAGATACTTAAGACAATACAAGACTAGAGGTTACTTTCGCGCGTTGCCGCGCAAGTTCAAACTATACAAGATTGCCTGTCTAACATGCAGCGCGCGCTACGGGTATCGTCCAGGTTGTTCGATGGTGAACACTTTTGATTTCTACGCTCTGCTGTTCTATACGCGTCCACCCTTGGAAACGCCTCCATGCGTCCATCCCCTCGCAGCTCGCTCTAGAGCAGCGTCAGCATGTTGATGGCCGCGTTCACGGCGCGATCATAGTACTTGCGTGGACGCAGCAGAGCACTCCACAGCATGTCTTCAGCTTTTGTAAAAGACCCACATTCACAGCCACATCCGCCTTCGTCGTCATCGCCACACCCTCGCGCGTCCTCTTTTTTATAAGCTTCTTGTCGTGCGTAGATATAGGGTAATCAACAGCCGAGAGCGTCTGGCGGCACTGCAGAGCTTTCTCAGCATGAGCTCGTCCATGAACGCTACCGTTGCACGCTTTCGCAACGCCCATGCCAACCCTTTCGCCGGACTGGTCGTGTGTCTTTTGATATTATCGCGCTTACTCCGCTCAAATAAACGCCACGCACATCGTCTCGCTCATCGTAGAAAAGGTGCCCCGCAATCACATCGACTGCCACACAGACCTTGCGCTATAGAAAGAGCTTCCACTTCAAAGGTGGCCGGCTGCGCTAAAGCCTTCGCTGTTGGTCCTACAATGCTGAATGATTGTAGTCTTTTTAGCAGTAGGACAATAATCGGGCTTTCATCGCCAGACAAACTTGATGAGGCATTGGTAACGTTTTCTGTAGTCATGTCTACCTTCAAGTGGTCTCTATGCTAGCGCTCGACGATAGAAAAAAGCTTTTACACAGGATAGGTCCTTCTCAATCACAGTACTGCAGTCGTTCTGCCACTTCGACTTCAACATTGTCAATCTCTACATGAGGTGTACATGATTCTCACACCAACTTCACTGTGAAATCCTACAAAATGCTCTCTATGCGCACTGCCATCCTGCGTCCACGCGCTGTATTGCGCCGTTCTTTCACGTCCAAGAGCAACTATGAGCACCTAGCGGCCTGGATGACGGGACCACCTCAGACTCTTGATGTTGCATCCACCAAGTTTGACACTTTATCGTTAGGTTTCACCGACTATGGTGTGCTGCACTTGAAGCTCAATCGTCCCAAGGTTTTGAATGCCATGAACATGCAGATGTGGGTCGAGTTGGCTCAAGCATTTGAAATGGTCGAGCTAGATCCAAGTATCAAGACTGTTGTCGTGTCTGGAGAAGGCCGCAGCTTCACGAGTGGAATGGACCTCGACGTGTTTGCTCAGATGCAGAAGATCGCGATGGAAGAGTCTTGTGAAGGACGTAAGCGTGAGCACCTAATGCGCGTGATTGACAAGTTCCAAAACGTTATTTCTGCTCCAGAAAAGTGTCGAGTGCCGGTTATTGCCGCGGTGCATGGTCCATGTATTGGAGCTGGCGTTGACTTTGTCACGGCATGTGACTTGTGCTATTCAGACGTGAGTGCTGTTTTCTCGGTGAAGGAGGTGGATTTGGCAATCATTGCTGATGTGGGGACGCTGCAACGTCTCCCGAAGCTCATAGGTGAGCGTCAGGCAAAGGAGTTAGCCTTTACAGGTCGCGACTTTGGAGGACTCGAAGCGGAGAAGCTTGGACTTGTTTTGAAAGTCTTGTCTGATCAGGAGACGCTAATGCACCATGTCGAAGAGGTAGCAAAGACGATTGCCCAGAAAAGTCCTCTAACGATCCGCGGCATTAAGCAAACGATTCATTACCAAAGAGATCACTCGACAGTGGACTCACTGCAGCAAATTCGATATCACAATGCGGCGGTGCTCTATAGCGACGATCTAATGCAGGCTGTAGGTGCGGTCGTAAGCAAGACGGAGCCTACCTTTCGCAATGACTAAGTAGCTTGTTATTCGCAAGAAACGGTTATACAGTCGATTTCATCTTCCCTTTTTGCAGTTTTTACGAGCCCCTCCTTCTCCACTCTCTCACTTCATTCCGCTTTCCTTTCTATCTCTCTCTCGCCTACTCTTTCTTTCGCAAGGATATAGCAGCCATCAAGTCACCTCGTCCGCCACGCCCGCCACTGTCACCACCACGAGCCTTGATTGCAGAAAACAAGTCACCACGTCCTAGACCACCAGGTTTGCCACGACCACGACCGCGAATTGACGCCAGAAAATCGACAGGAGGTCCAGGTTTATCTCCATCATCGCCACCACCACCACGTCCCTTGATTGCCGCAAACATATTATCGCGACCACCACCGCGACCACCACGTCCTCGTCCTCGTGCAGCCATCATTGGATGCGACGCTCGACTAGGACCAGAAGCCTCATCGGCTGCTTCGCTTTCTGCTGGTGCCGAATCATTCTTGTTCTTCTCTTTCGCTTCCTTCATGATCTCGGTTCTAGTTTTCACACGACGGGTCATCGCGGGGCCCTTGTCCTTCAGTGAATCCAGCGTATTGCGGCTCCTATCGGACAAGTCCTTCATGAGGCCCCGGATAACAGGAATAGCCGAGCGCAAACGCTTATCACTTGCTTTCACCTCATCCATGCGCTCATCCATGCCATCAAAACAGTCCGTCACTGCATCGCAGTACATCAGAATCAGGTTACACTCAATGGAAGAACGAGTATCTTTCGCATCCAGTGCTGCATTCCGTTTGCCGGAAAGATTCATTCCCGATCGCTCGGCAAACTTCAAGCTTGCCAAACGAATCTCGTTCACCAACTCGCCAAACTCTGCCAGCTCCACCTTGATTGTTGCCGCAGTCTCCGTCCGTTCAAGCCGGCGTTTGAGTCTTGCTTGGAACCATAACAGCTGCCGGTTCTCGATTTGATCCAGCGAGGTATCGATCAATTCACAAGCACCGTTTGCTTCGGCAACCAGTCGGACGTTGCGGTAATGTTTCTTCAATGCGTCAGCACGAGAGTTTGCTAGCTTCGCTCGAGCCATTTCTTGAGCTTCCGCCAACGCTCGCGCACCAGCGTCATCGGGGTTACCTTTTTGCACCGTTGACTCCATGTACACATCTCCATCAGGATACCCGAGGTCCTGGTCGTATGCAGGATTGAGGTTAGCCTTGATGGGGCATTGCTTACCAATCATTGGGCAACCGATGTCAGGGTCGTCACGTGTAGCATACGGGTGATTATCCTCTGGGCCGTACTGCTTCACGTGTTTGTTGTACGAGTTCACAACAGTCTTGAACGTCTCCTTGAGAGTCTTGAACCACTCGTACTTCTTCTTCGTCATTTCTTCACCCTGTTGAGCCTTCCAAGTCTCTGCTATACCACGCAGATGCATGTGCATTGCTCTACGTTCTGTCACTGTGAGACCTGTAACACGAAGATTCTCCAATAGCGACGGATGGTTCTTTGCAATGTCTGCGGGATCCATACGAATCAGCTCAAGAACGTTCGATCGTTTGAACTTACGAGCAACATCGCGGGGAAGTGTCTTGCCATTCGGAGATTTGATTGTCTGCAAATCAGCTTCCGACATCTTCTTCACGTCGACCGGCATCATCCGACGAATGGCCTTCAATGCCTTCACGTTTGCTTCGTAATTCTCCTCTTCCCATTCGCGCTCCTTTCGTGCTTCTTCGGCTGCGTACTCATCGGTTAGCATAAGGGCAGTGTTGTACTTCTCCATATCTTGTTCTAGTCGATAGTACTCTTCGCGAAGCTGTTTCTGGATGGCTGGGTCCGGGTGCGTCACATCGGCAGAACCAATTTCTTGCATACGCTTAGAGATTTCTTGCACCTTGGCCATAGCTTCTTCGTACGGAATGTCTGCAGCCACAGCAATACCGGCCTGTTGCAACTGCTTTTCGAGTTTTAGTAGACGGCGAAGCAACTTGACCTGGTCATCCGAGATATCCAGGTTAGCCAGCATATCCTGGGCTCTAGGCTCCTCTTTGTGCCGCGCGGCACGGCTTCGTTTCAGTTTTTCGACTTCTGCCTGTAGAGCTCGAATCTTCTCGTCGTACGAATTGATCCCGTCAAAGAACGCCTGAATGCTCGTCTCATCAATGCCATCCTCTTGCATTTTCTGTTTGACCTCGCTGTTGGACTTTCCGTCTTGCACCATATGTCGGTATGGTGCGTAGACCGATGGCCCCTGGACATCAGACTCTTGGATACGACGGTTTGCCTCAATCAGCTTTTGAGCCTCTTCCTGAGCCCGTTTTGCTTCAGCAAGCTGCTTCTCTGCTTCCTCTTTTGCGCGAGCTGCTTCTGCCATGGCTTTTTCTACAGCCGCCTTGCCTTCACGTTGTTCTTCGCGAGCTGCAGCCATAGCTGCTTCTGCCTTCTGGCGAGATTGCTCAAGCAGCATATGCGCTTCTTCCTGCGCACGAGCAGCATGGTGCGTAGCTTCATCGGCAGCCATCTGAGCCTCAGCCTTGATCTTAACCATTTCATCGCGCTCGTTCATCATGCCGTTACTATTCAGATCATCACCAAGACGGCCACGCTCCTGGTCTTCTTCGAAAGCCTTCTGTTTGTTCACGTATTCAAGCGACAGGGTGAGCACAGCTCCTGCAGAACGGCTGCCGAGTGCAAGAGGGTATTTCTTAGTAGTCTTTTGCATATTTGGTAGCGACTTCAAAGGGATCGAAAGCGTCGCAATCAGCTCGGTCGTGCGGAACAAGTGTTCGTTAAAGATACGGATCTCCACCACCATTTCGTCATTAGGAGCCTCAAACGAAGCCGAGTTATCCTGCTTCCACACAGGCGAACGCTGGTTCTTCACCACTGAAGTCTTGAAAGTCTCAGCGCCCACAGTGACCTCACAAATCGCATTCACTGAGCTGCCAGACTTTGTTAAATTCGTCGCAGACAGAACACCAACGTGCACCACTGGTGTCGAGAACGCCTCATAGTTGAACTGGGATAGACGTCCACCAGCATTTCGTTCCAAAAACGTTCCGTCCATCGAAAGACTCTCAGTGTTAGATCGCAACGCTTTGGCTTCACGCAGTGATTCATCAAGGTTTCGAGTGCGGTTGACAGTCTTAGATGCATCAATAGCCAGCTTGACTGCATCCATCCAGCCCTTTTTGTCGGATTCTGACGTACACGCCATCACCATACGACGGTCATCCACACGAATCTCTAGTAAAAACTCTGCTGTCACATTTGGCGATCGGCAAACCACGTCACCAGTGCTCGGTAGCGAGCGAACTGTGCAACGGTGATTCAAAAAGCTCATTTCGCCGCGCGAGACCGTTGAGCTCGGGCTCTTGAAATACTCCACCTTCGACACACTCAACACAAAGTACCGTGACTTCCAGTTGCGCATCACGCGTCCCTGCTTGTACATACGTCCCTTCTTGATTGTTGCTGCTTGATTGTTCAAAATCAATTGCGCAATCGATTGCGTATCATCAGCGTCATTGCCATCGTCTTTCACGATGCGTGGATTGTTCATAAGTTTCTGCTTCACGTTCGACGTCGACTCACGAAGTCGAAATGACTCTGAGTGACGCGAATTCACACGCTGGACATCAGCTAGTTTGTCCTTAGGTACAAACTGCAAGGTCTTTGGTGCTGTCGCGTTACGGAGGACGTTCATGACCTCGAGATATGGCATACACAACACATCCGTCTCGTTCACCTTGTACACAATATCACCAACTGTAATCATTCCACTTGTCTTGGCTTGACCTTTCAATGCACGTACGACAGCCCCGTCAATGCCGTACCGTACTGCTTCTTCCAAGTTCAGCCCCATGGGGCCATTATCAAACACCACAGCATACGTGGTCAGCTGCGTGTCGAGGTCATCGTCCTTATTGAGCTGGAACTTCTCCTGTACAACTGCTTGACGTCGAGCCTCATCAATCTCAAAGGAAATAGCCAGAGGTCGAGGCAGCTTTCGAATCAAATCAATGGCATCGGAAAACCCCATGCCATTCACATCTTTTCCACCAATAGCTACAATCAAGTCTCCCGCCTGTACCTTGTTCTCCAGTAGCGGGTTGTTAATGTTATCAATAGCTAAGCCGTGGTCAATCACACCGTTCTTGGGCGGCATGAGCTTTACCCCTAGTTTCTCCTTAGCCGGCAGCTCAATCACGACAACCTCAGGGGTGGAATCGTCTTTGCCGTCCGCTGATTCCGTCACCTGCTCTTCTTCGGGCCTCTCTGAGCCACAGGCCACACAGGCCTCCTGGCCATCCTCGTTGGCCGTGAACTCGCACGCCGTGCATGTCCACGTCATCTCGACTTAGCTTGGATTCACAACGTGCTATGATAGAGCAGAGTCAAGGTTAGAAATACTGGAATCCTTGTCTTTTGTCACTGGATATCACTAGTAAGAGAGATTTATTCCTCGACCAACCTAAGATTCTTCACCCTTCAGGCCGTGGTAGACGCTGAGGGATTACAATGCCAATATGAGCCTCTCGTTGCGTCGGGACAGAGCGTCTGGGCCGCCTGTTGCTCCTCACGTGGGTCGCTCCACGAGGACTGCGCGTCCTCCAACTCCTTCTCTGGTCTGTGCCGCACGCCGCGTTTTTCTTATTTGCGATTGACGATAGATGACCACTTATTTTGGAGAAGGGGTAGGGGTTGTTACAATAGGTAAAGCCTTAACAATGTCACCTTCTACTGGATGCTCATGACTGGCTCATAGAGGCGAAAAAAAGGTTGTAAGAGATATCACTGTAATATGTCTCCTTCATGCACGAGCTTTGATGACGTCGAAGGTAATGGTCATTTATCAGTCATTACAAACTGAATCGATTTAGGGGCCACGTATGCCGCAGATTTGGTCCGGCCTCGCAAAGGGTGCTGTCGCAACGATGCAACGACGAGGAAATTAAAGTGGTGGTGGCCAACGATCAAGCGCTGCACTGTGCATCACATGCCATTGGGGTCGTTGGTGCTCTGTCCATGTACGGTTTGCAAACAAGAGCCATATGAGAGGCTGGCATCGAGCTCCTACCGATAGGCGCGGGTTATGTATCGGCTGAAAGCTCACAATTCACTTTATGGTCAGTGTTGTCTCACTGCCAAATGCATCATGCATTACCCACAATTTCCTTCGAGTAGAAACGAGTAGGAGCAGACAGACGACTCATCATTTGCGTAGTAAACCGAGGCGGCGGCCGTCGACACTACATGTGTCGATCGTGGAAAGGTGTGTACGCCAGCTGATAAATGTCCTCTGCTAACATATTGTTTACATGATACAACAACACTACGGTCCGATGGTCGCTATGCTCGTATCATGAAGAGATGAAATTGAGCAAATTGACTACATTCTACAGTAACGTCGAGCTCCTGCTGTAATTCTGTGCAAAACGACTGTTGCTGAGGCAGAAGTTTTTCAGAAGCGCACGGCTCGTGATACGCATCGTTTCGACGGTGAGCACGAAGACGTGTGTGGCGTACAGAGACTGGAGTAAATGCGATGGTATCAGAGGACACACTCGGTTTGGTAAAAGGGTTGAAGCAGGCGTTGCAAAAGCGTGCAACGGGGGTCTCCATGGATGACTTCATGACGAGCAGTGCCACCAGACACTTTCCTTTGTTTCATATCGTGCCCCTACGTACGACAAGAAGCTACCGAGGAAGAGGACACGCGGCGATGACAACGGATCTCCAAAAGTCAACAAAATGCCCTATCGATAGTACTAGGACCGCAATGTGAACGCGGCCATCAACATACTGGCTCTGCTCGAGACCAAACGTCGTGGCGAAGGACCCATGAGGCTCTAAGAAACGCAGTAGCATAGCGTAGAATAGAGTAGAAAACAAACGTGGTTATACCTAAAATCTGGAGGATACCAGCAGCGTAACATGCTTGGGACACAGACAATCCTGGGATAACTACCGAAACTTCCTCATGAAGTTGGGACTATTGTCTGCTATCAAAACTCTTTCCCTCGAGCGTCTCGTTAGTTTCTGTACCGACTGTTTGTGCTATGCCATAACCAAACTCTACATGCATGTGGAAAACGTAACAACACTTAGCTTGCAGACCGTTCTTTTAGTCTCAAACAATGCATGACCGGCGCTGCTTGGTTCTCTCTCCACTGCCGGCTTTGCTACTCAAGAAATTTGTGCTCTATCAAAAATATCTAAATGTCAGCTCGATTATAAAACATCCCGAGATACATTTGATAAGGTCAAAATCCCCACTCTTCTATTGAGGCTGGATTTGCGGTATTTTATCCACATTATTGTGTCCCCTTCGATCAGTCATGGCCTCCAACGATGTGGACTTCCGATCGCTGTACCAGAGCTCTCTCCAGCTGACGACATCACAAGGTGATCTTGGCATCCCTCGTCTTGAGAAGCGCTTGGAGCAATTGGACGATGCATCGCGTTTACTCAACGATCAAGTGCCGAGTGGTAGTCGCAAGCGTCCGGCTAGTGACAAAGCTAATTTTCTCCTGGCAGCCAAGGGAATCGACGCTGAGAAGCTTGGGAAGGAGCTGCAGCAATTTGAGATCGCGCATGAGTTTGAGCCTGAGACGCCGCTGGGTGAGACGGACTTGGAGGGATATCTGGCCCACCATCATGAGATGATCGTGCTCACAGCCATTGAGGACGTCAACCGCCGCACCGTAGAGGCCACGCACGACCGCATGAACCGCGCGATGATTGACGACTTTGAAGATGCCAAGCAGCGTCTGCTTGAGGATTTGGGATGTGCTAAACAGCTTGGTGTCCGCAACTATCCGCGTGTTTCGGATGAGGCTACAGACAGCATCTTTTCTTCAGCAGCACAGGAGAAACGCCAGGCTTTGGAGCCGACAACGGGTCTGGGCCTGGGTGGTGCGTCTTTTGCGGGCCAGCCACGCTTTCAGTCCACGACAAGCTCTGGTTTCGGGACGTCGCTGCATATGTCGCAGTTGCAAGTGGAGAATGCCATGACAGAAGAGATGAAGCAGTACTACGCGGTCGTTAAGGAGCTCAACAATAACCGTGTCCCGAACACTCGTAGTCAGTTCGAACTTGCGCGTCATTTCCAGCGGGTCTGTGCAGCCAATGTGTCAGTGTCGGTGACAGGATCAAAGTGGGAAGCTGTGCTCAAGTGCTGGCAGCTCGTAAACAACGTGTTGGCTGGTGGGGATGCAACTAAACCCGACGGACCTAAGCTGACGGAACGTGAATTTGCCGCTGTGAGAAAGAGTGGCGACGAGGCCCAGCGTACTTCGCTACAGCACCGCATTGTATTCGGCGCGCGCGTGTTTCTTGAAAACCAGTTCCGTTCCTTTGTGCAGGAAACTGTGCAGAAGAACAACCTTGCCACTGGCGGAATTCCAGATCTGGTCTCTACTATTCGCGCGTTTGTCAAGCATCTGCACAGCTCGCGTTATGCTGCCGACGGCAGTGGTAGCAGCACGGACGTAGACAACGTTTGGGCAATTGTCTACTACTGTCTTCGATGCGGTGGAGACCAGGAGGCTGTCGACCTTGCGAAAAGTGTATCAAGCGGTCATGACTCTACTATCGACGCAGACATTCTTTGCGCATTGCGATACCGAGCGCAACAGAAAGCCTTATATGCAGACCGCAGCGCTGATCCGTTGAATGCTTTTTCTAAGCAGTTTCCTGCTGAGTTTGAGCGCTTGGTGGACCGCTATCACCGCTTGGTAAGCTCTTCGATTGACGCAGTTTCTGTCGTAAATTCGTTCGAGCGCTGTGTCGTAAACCTGCTGTGCTTTGGTAACGTCAATGCCAACGAGCAACGCATCATGACAACCGTCGAGGACTATCTGTGGCAGCGTCTCTGCTTTATTCAGCGCGTGACGGGTACTAGATCAGCGCTGGATAGTAGCTACACGATTGCAACGTTATCTCAGAGTATCCAGAGGTTTGGTCCGACACACTTTGAAGGTGGCGCACAGCCTGGCGGCCATAACTTTTCAGCCTTCCTGTACTTCGAGATTCTGCTTATCGCTCAGGAGTTTGAAAAAGCAGTGAAATATCTGGCATCCAAGGGCTTTCTGCTAGAAGCTGTGCACTTTGCGATCACACTGAATCATTACGGTTTGCTAGAGTGCACGTCGTTTTCCATGGGAGAGGAGGACGAAACAACAGTAGACTTGGTGCGTCTCATTCGCCAATACGTTCATGGTTTCCAGCGTGCCAACGCCGCAGAGGCTGCCGACTATGTGGCCTGTGTTTCGGATATGACAGCAAAGAAGGAGCTCCTCGCAGAGCTGCTGCTTGACACGCGCAAGTTTGACGTGCTGGCTGGATTCACAAACAACACAGATGGGTCGCGCACTCGTGGACTCTACGACCACCTGCTTAAAGATGAGCCCGAAGATGAAGTCAAAGAGCTGATTCTAAATGCCGCGCGCAAGGCTGAAGCTCGCGGTCGTCCGCACGACGCGTTTGTGCTGTTAAAGAGTGCTGGTGATATTGAAGGTACTATTGCGTTGCTCAATTCACAGCTGAGCTCCACTTTGTCGGCCACGCGACCAGAGCGTGAAGAATGGTTCCGCGAGGCAAAGGAATTTGCCGAGAAGTGGATGCGCTTTCCCTGGGTCCAGAACATTGCCAAC
Organism: Pseudoperonospora humuli; assembly: GCA_003991265.1. Taxonomy (NCBI): domain Eukaryota; phylum Oomycota; class Peronosporomycetes; order Peronosporales; family Peronosporaceae; genus Pseudoperonospora; species Pseudoperonospora humuli. The sequence goes on from NQFO01000463.1 coordinate 28,752, forward strand.
CGGCATGCTCGCACAGCTGCCATTGCCTTCCAGACCCTCTTGAACATCAGCATTTTCCTCGAGATCTTCGAAAAGCAGCAGCATGAAGATGCCATTGCGTTTGTTGATGAGTTGGAGATTGTACCGACGCAGAACTCGAATGACCTGAGTCTTTGCGTGGACCGCTTTCTCGCCTTTGACGAAACTGTGCGACAGAACTTCCACATCCTGCTCATCGGATACATGGAGTGTCTTGTGCGGGATGCGGACCGTCTAAAGACGCAACTGTCCGGCGAAGTCCGGCGTGCTAATGTTGCGGCCCTGCGCGAAAAGGCCGAACTTGTCGTCACTTTTGCGGGCATGATCAAATTCCGTCTCCCGACAGGCACCAACGAGAGACTAAATCGAATGGAGTCCATGATCTATTAGACAGACGGCAATGTCAGGAGAAAAAAGACACACGAAGGTAGATCGACAGAGAAGCTTATCTTAGGCTACAACTACACGTCCATCTCTTTTATCTCGTCGGTCTACTTACTACATCATCTGGTCAATAAATCTTCACGCTTCTTCTTATCTCCAAGTTCTTATTGCGTCTCGCGTTCGATGTCAAGCAGTGAATTCGTGAGTCAGGATTGAATTACCGCCGTGGCGCTTGTCGCTGAGAGAAGAGTCTCGTAGCGTTCGATGAGAATTGAAACTTGCTCGGCGAAGTTCCCGAGAAGAATCTCGTGGGCAAGTTAGTTAAGTCACCACGTGCAGTGATAAACGATTTTCGGGCTTCGAGCGGCGGTTGTGCTGCTGCTGTCTGCGCACCAACCTGAGAGCCTGTTGTACTTGTAGAGTCAAGATTTTGCGCACTAGCACCACCAAGTCGAGGCTTTCTCAGCACGAGTGCCTTCTCAGCACTGCTTTCTCCAGCTCGTCCTCGCTTGACTGCTGCCTTACGAGGCGTCCGAATGCGTGTGGGGCGGGTCAAGTGACCCCCTTTAGCAGTAGACGGGGCAAGTAGCGAACTGCTAAGAGCTGAAGCTGTAGATGAAGATCCAAATGAAAAGTAACTCGTGGGTCCTCCTGTTGTTTGTGCCGGATAGAATGCTGACTGGGTCGAGGTGGCGTCACCGACTGCAAAGCGTCTGGAAACCTTCGGGACAGGGTGTCCAGCCGGTCGCGCGAGGTCAAACTCCGTGTTCATTAACTCGTCGCGGCTACCAAATTGCTGAAAGAATATCTGGTCAGCACTCAATTGAGATGCCTGCTTGATACGCTGTCGGAGCTTTGTGCGCGGAGTCTTGGCGACTGTCGGGGGCTCGACAGGCATCTCTAGTGTGCGCTTCGCACGGCGGCCACGTCCGTCTGGCCCGAACGCTTTGTGGATATGCGCACGCACCTGACGAAGCCGCTCTTCACCGGCGGCATCCATGGGGGACATCATAAAGAGCCTGTCGTCCTGCATAGTCAAACGATGCGACAAGAGAGAGAGAGAGATGAGAAGATGACGGAGGAAGGGAATGGAGAAATGACTATCGTCCAATGTCTTGAATTCAAATGTTCAAAAAGGACGGATAAAAGGAAAATCTTAAGATCACCCAATCGAAAGCACGAGATAATATCTTGGATACTCCAAAAATCCTGCGGAACACAAGTTGAAGTGGCAAGACTTTCTCTCACAGTTGAAGTTCTTCACGACGATGAAGGCGGAAGCGGAAATATCCGCGTTAGTGTTGAAGTGCGACGAGAAGGAGGTTAAGCTACCACAGGTTGGCGAACTTGGTATGACTCAGTGGTGGACTATTTTCTAACAATTCAGCTATCCCTAGAACTCGTGGCAAGCACTGCGGGAAGTCATTGCAGCACTGCGGACTACGCAACACCATGGTCTCGGATATGTCCAGATACCGAAAGCTCTCGCGTATTTGACACGAAAGTTTGGCGAAGGTGCGAGAGCCGACGAGGCAGCTCCAGTAGCGCCCTCACCTCGAGCGTTGCAACGCCAGAAGCGGTCCCTTAAGCAAGACCGGTCCAAGAGCAAGATCAGCTCGAGCGACCAATTGAAGCTTCTCAATGCTGCGAGTCCTGTGGCAAGCAGCAAGAAGAAGAAATATGTGCAAAAGAGCCGCGTCCAAAGCGAAGTGGAGGCCACGCCGGCCTCACGAGATGAAAATCAAGCGCTCGTGGACCAGCTTGTGCAATTGGGGGAGTACGAAATGCACCACGGATATTCGCAACGAGGAACATCGCGCATGCGTGCTGCAAAGGCAATTGTCGACTCCCAAATGGTCATCACATCAGGAGCTCAAGCGAAACAGCTTAGTAATGTGGGGCCAGCGGTAGCCACGAAGATTGACCAGCTATTGAATGAAGGACTCACAGCAGCTCTGCGCGAGTACGACGGAGACGACGAAGCTTTGCCCGTAACAAAGTAGCATTGAAGCAGTTGAAATATCGCGCAGGGATCGAGGTGACGTAGTGATGCAGGAACTAGGCAAGTTACTTGTGTGTTGCAGCAGTTTTGAGCTAACTGTGAGATCAAGACGCCAGTTAAGTGAGAAGGTTGACCTCGTCCCAGTTGCTCCATGAACTGCACTACTCGCTTCTCAGAACCCAAGGAAAGGTAAAGATGAGCCTTCGCCAGGCACAACGTTCGCTGGATGAGCTAATCTCGATGTGTGAAGCCGCACATGTTCAGCTTCCCAAGGTTTGCAACGTGAAAAGTATATCACGAGACCTCACTTCTAGTTTCACACGTTCACGCTACATTTGTACTGATGAAAGAACGCCCTGGAGGCGCGGATTGAAGCTATGGAATCCATCATCCACTCGTTGAAGGACAACAAGGTATGGTAGCTTCGTCGCGGTCGTTTGCAATGATGCCAAATTGTGTTCCTTTATCCTCTAGCCAAATTTTGACGATGCGCTAGAAGAGCTCCAGCAAAAGTTTGGGATTCAGCGGGAGTGGATACAGCGCCAGGACAACAAAGACGCCAAACACTTGCGTCGCCGTCAATCGCACCAAAACCGACGATCACTCCGAGGAAAGGAAGACACAATGCCTGCACACGAAGAATTTATGCTGAATCAATTGTCCAAAGACACTGAACCGACCTCCCTAACTCCGTCGAAGCGGCCGATTCTACGAGAGAAAGCGGATCCACAAGAAACAGCGGAAATGAAAGATGTCAAGAAGATCAAACGATCACAGGAGCTGCAACCACCTCCAGCCAGATCGGCAACGGTTACTAAAGGTGAACATGAAGACGGCATTACGTGTGGCAGTCCTGTCAGCGAACTGATCGGCTCACTGGAGGATTCCGACAAGGTTGACGAAGGAGACGGCAGTATGAGCAGTGATGAAGAAGCCGGCAAATTGCTGTTTCCGCATCTTGCTTAGCTGGCAATTGCGCCGTCTTCCACTTCGCCAGATTCGACTGATGAGAGCGCAGATTGACTGAGTACTTGATGGCGATAATTCGCGTGAGCTTTCATCTGTGTTGAGATGAAATGGGCAGGCTGTAAGGCATTGGAACAACATAAGAACTTGAGAAGAAAACACGATTACCTACCAACGCGAGGAGTTCTCCCGATTCAATCGAGCTCGCTGGGTCCTCGTCCTCGTCGTCACTCGAAACCTCCATCAGACTTGAAGTCATCTTGTTCTTGCTCTTGATATATCTCCGTTTGCATTCGCCAAAGAGTTCTCCATCACTAAGGTCCACAGATCCTTCACACGAGAGCTCACCCTCAGACAGCTCAGCACTGCAGATTGAATCTGGAACACTGCTGTCTGAAGCGAACAAGCCTCTTCGCCGTCGTTGTGGACGTTGTCGGCGTCGACGTGGAATTAATCGACCATGAAGCTGATGGCGTTCAATCTCTCGCTGCATGCTGTACATGTGATGGTAGTCGGAGGACTCGCTGACGTCGCTAGTACCTATCGACATACTCTTTGCAAGCTCCGAGCTGCTTTTGTCACTCGCAGAGTCATCACCACTCTGGACGTTTAGAGAGGCAAGTGCAAACTCTGTCATGGGTACTGCATCTCGTTTCTCCTCTTGATCAACTTGAGGCTCGTGCTTCGATGCAGCACTTTCACCCTCTTCCTCCGAAGAACACGTGCTTTCCTTGTCCATTAGCTCATTGTGCGTGTAAGGTTCTGGGCTGTATGCTACCGCATTTTCTCTCACAAACGAATGCGGCTCATGTAGATTTCGTTGGTGCATTCGTCTTTGCTGACGAAGGCGCTGTAAGAGCTCAATGGACGTTATCGGACTGAATAATTCATGGGACTCATTGCCATGCCCGGACGCTTTAAGTGAAGTCTCAAGTGCTCTTGCTAGATGTGTTCGTAAAGGATACTCGGATTCCAGACTTGTAGGAAAGGCAGGTGTCAAGATCTCTGTACTATGCTGCATCGCATCCTCTTGAGTACTCACTTCAGACGATTGAACAGCTTTCTCAGAGAAAGATGGAGCACTAAAAAGCTCACAAGTGTCCGTTGCTTCATCTATCCATTGTGTACTTTGGGCTTCTGGCGCATGCACCTTTGGGATTTCTTCGATACGAGCTTCTGTGCCCTTTTCCAAAGGCAAGTTTTCCTGTCTTTCTTTCCAAATCTGCTGGACTAAGCCACTCACTTGCTCTTCGGTTAGCACGTCCGCCCAATTGCTCGAATCTTCGTCCCCAACTAGAGCGTTTTCATCATCATCGTTCAGCATTTGGTCGTTGTAGTAAGCAAAAGCCCTGGTCAAACCTGTGACGTCCTCGGTGCTCTCTTGGCTTTGCGTGGTGGCACTTTGCAGTCGCTCGCTAATGAGCTCACGAGTGATTCTGTTGACTAAATCTTCATCGATTGCATCCAATCCGACAAGAGATTCCAAGCTCTTCCGTACGAAAGACGCTGTCTCCTTAGCCTCCTCTCTAGTTACGTCACAAGTGTCTGCAAGGATCTTGCTGACCAAAAAGTCGGGGATTCCTTCAATCACTCTGTCTTCGAATGCAGCCCCTCTCACCGAACTAGTATCATCCATTTCGTACACTCGAACTTCTGCATCTCTTGCGTGAGGTTTGCATCCACGCATAGATGTCGTTGCATTAGTTGAGCTCTTTGGTTGTGCAAATATGGGTAAAGACGTCGACGGTCCTGGTAGGGATGACTTCGACTTTTCCTTTTGAATGTTACGGTGCATTGGAGTTCGACGACGTTGCGTCTTTTGCTGTTGCTGCTGGTCGTGCGCAGTGGTGACAAATGCCACAAACTCCTTGTAATTTATCACTTCTTTCAGCGGCATATGCTGAGTACGACGGCTACGCGCACGTCTTCCATGGGGCGAGTGGATGTGGTGAAAGAATGATATGATTTTACTAGTCGGCACTGAAAGTTGCAAGCGATGGAGAGCCATGCACGTCTCGATGCGGTTCACATGACCATCTTTGTCGGTGTCCAAGTCGCTAAAAAGCCGTCGAAGAACGTCAGCGTTCAGACGAGAAGCTCCAGGTTTTTCCATGCCTCCAGTGGGAAGTAGGGACGGAGCACCAAAGGAAGCGACCGATGGCATGGTGCGAAATTCCGACAAAACTTGTCTTCCAATGGACGATGACGCACACTTCTGTTCTGACATCGATGCGTGCGTATGACTGGGGCTTGCTTCTTTGTGCTCTACGACACCATCAAAGTCATTACTTGATTGAGTACGGACGGCTGTCTCTTCGTTCTTAAACTCTCCATGAATCGGTGTAATGAGCGCGTGACGAGGACTAGTAGACTCGACGTCTGCCGCACCATCGAGGGCATTTATTTCCTTTTGACTCGTGGACTCTTCCCACTTTCGGTCTTCTGCTACATTTTTCACCGTTGGCAGATCATCTACCTGACTGCTCGTCTTGCAAGGACTACTATCCTGTAATAAAGGCACTCTTGCTGCATTTGGCTCTGCATTTCCGTTCTCCTCAACTTCGCGAACAGGAAGTGAGCTCATGACCACACGTTTAGCTGCTATCTGCTCTCCCGTCTGCACGACTGCCGTGGACCTCTTTTCTTGCGGAGTTCTCCCCCTGACACTCTTCTTCACATTTCCCTCCGTCCCTTTCACCTCAGCATTCCTCTTCATTGCATCCTTCTTATGTCCTCTCAAAACATCTCTTTCAACGTCGGTTCTTGCCACTTCTTTCAAATGTTGTCGAATCGACGTCGCTTTCTCCTTCCTCTTCTGGTTCCAGAATCTATGCGCTGGTGGATACTGCTGTAGCTCACGATCGACTCGCGCAATCCGTCTTGCCACTTCCCACTCAACACGCCGCTTATACCGTCGACTGACCTGCAGACTCGCGTGACCTTCGAGAGCCAAGAACATTTGATCCGCTTCACCATCCACCGACTGTTCAGCTGGCAGCCCACCACCTCGACGTCTTCGAGGCGCAGCTCTGGTCATCACCAATGCATTGGTCGTCCAAAGAAGTGGCAGACTATTGCGAAGACGTGCCTGCAGCTCGCGGTTCCGAGCATTCACATCGTTCAGTAGTGCGTAACTAGCGTCAAGACTCGTTGTCTCCATATCTTATCAAGCTTCTGTCGAGTGTATCCAAGACTGACTTGAGGAGACACTTTCTCGTACCCACAATTGTTCCGACGTTTATTCGTCTCTTCTTAGTTGTGCCCTTCTGACAGCCTTACTCTTGAGCAGCTCCAGTCTCCATACACCACGCAGCTTCACTTTCTCATTGTCTGCCGCCAAACAACGAGAATGCTCAATACAGACTGCAGTGAAAGAAGTTCTACACTAGTATCGTGTACTGCCTCAATACGATCTGCCGTGACTTCAAGATGAGATCCGCTGCAGCGCTCATACGATGAAACAGATTCAGATTGAAGCGTAGCATCTCGTTGGCCTTCACACGCTTAGATGCATGATCTCGAGAACAAAATATCTCCTCTTGCTGATCATACCGACCAGACCAAATCAGATCACTGTCCTCGAACGCATCTCATTGCATATAGGTATGTCGAGTTGTAGGAAAGGATCAAGGCGTATCAATCGCAGAGAGCACAGCACGGACTCGAGGAAGACTCTGGCCTCCAACCTCGACGACTATGATCAGGACAACGGTACGACGTTTTACATTCGATTGCTTTAAAGCCTCAGAGCGCGGTCGAGAAGAGAATAAAGGGAGATCAGGCGCTCTTGCCGTTCTCTATATCCACGACTGCACACATCAAGATGAACGCATCTACACTAGCTGGAATTTACTGCGCATCAAGAAGTGAGTAGCTGGAATTGCCCAGGCGTATCGCTATCGACGAAGTCGTTCCAGATGAATCAGTGGACGGTGATGTGCGGCGTCTGTGAGATCTCTCAGCTTCAAGCCAGACGTTCTGAGGGTGGTGTTTCCAAGAGCAAGATCCTGAAGCTATCTGTCGATGAAAAGCATGAGCACGCGAGTGACCTTTTTGCGAACCAAGTGACACACTGCATCAATTCTTTCAATCACTAATAGAAAACAACAAAGACCCAACACGAGATCTAGCCTAAGGATCATATTTGGCGCATATCCAGGAGGATCTACAGGACTCTCAGGAACAACCCATGACGTTGTCTGATCATGCTCGATACACTTTCGTTAATTCAATCTGTTGGTCATTCCGCACTTTGGCAGCCACATGCCAAGACGAGACAAGACGAGCCCACGCCCGCCCGCCTTCCCTCATTTTGCTGGTCAGCCCATCATTTGAGCCTCTAGAGCCCTAACTAGGCTCGGCGTCGAGGAAGGTCCGCCTGACTATGTGACTATGCAGCATTAAAATGGAACCATTTGCTGCCGGGCGTATGCCGCTCTGATCAGCACATGGCTCTTTTTAGGATACATGCTTCAAGCGACTGACTGCAGTGTCACCATGGGTGACAGCCTATTTTACTCGTACGCGCGGTCATTTTCCACTGCTTGATGGATGCATCGAAACGACATCCTTGAGCCAATCTGGTTGCAGTTCAAGCTCGAGTCAAGGCAGAGGATTACTAAGAACTGCAACCAATTCGCCGACTGTTACGAAAACTGCCATCACTGACGGTTTTCTCACCAGAAAAGGGTAAAATGAGGAAACGCAAGCGCAACGATTTGTTACGGGGCTTGGCCTACACACTGAAGTTATGGAATATGATGACAGGTAAGATGAGACGCTGCTTCAGGACGTAGAGAGCCTGCTGATGATAATGACATCAATCGCATGTTTGCTGAATGTGTGTCACTTGCATTTGACCCTAGCACGAGCAATATGGCGATGGCAAACAACCTGCACGTGCGATTCATTGGATCGTGTCTGATAATGTAGGACGTACAAGAAAGAAGTACATCATTGATGTCTCTAAAGGTGTCTAGGGGGTACGCTTGCTGCTCTTATATGCAAAGGAAGAGCGGACGATGTGACAAACGATACACTACGTCCGCTAGCGTACGTGCGAGGAAAAACGTAATTGATTAGATAGATAATTCGAGGATTTTCTGTAGAGCTCGAAGCTCGCTAAGCATACATG
>NQFO01000467.1:201-15764 GCA_003991265.1 Pseudoperonospora humuli
ATGAGTATGCACGGTGGCTGCCCGCCTCATGAAGGTGTCAAGTGGGGTGCCAACTCATTCATGTGGGACTCGGACCCTGATGAAGGCGGTGGTCTATGGATCACTAGCTAATTCACCGCATCCAGCCATCGTAGTCGATGATGCAAGAAGCAAATAGTGGTGCACACAATGCTACATTGTTCCATGCATGGTTCTGCAATAGTTGTACAAGTAGCATAAGCGATTTGGTCTAATTATTATTGCTCAAAAGAGGGTAATATCACCTAAATTCAAAACCCGTCCGATTGGAGGGGAACCGACCTCGGTCACTGTCACAGTCAGTATAACGGGGTCACTCCGTTACAGTATGAGGATACCGTGATGCTGAAAATCGGCTGATTGGCAGCGAGGCGAGTTCTGCAAGCACCAATATTGTGGACGCGAAGTTGAAGTTCTGGCACAAGTATGCAAGAAAGAAGATCTTTAAGCCGGCGTATGAAGCAGCCAAGACGATGGTGACAGACTTGTTTACCAAGGAGTTGCCGGCGCCGCGGATGAAGAAGCTGTGCGAACTCATCGGGCTCGAGTGACGGCATCCTGTGTCATCGGGAAGGAGAAGTGTTGAGAAGGGGTGAACAAGCTGTGTGACAGGACGACGCTTCGAAAGGGTCGCCACATGAGAGCATTCTTCAGCGGCAGCAGAGCGATTCCTTAGGGTGGGGAGCTCACCTCAGGACGGCAAGGTGAGGTCTCTCAGGGAGGCAAAAGATGTGTGCGATTCATAAGCCAAATATATATTCAATCTTCATTTACTCTGTCCTGCGTTCAAGGTGCCGAAGAAAGTGCTCTGACTCAACAGCTTTGAATATGTCTTTGGCTGTGACGTCGCTGCAACTTATGCGTCCAACATTTCGCCGCCATCTTTCGTCCCGACTCAAGAATTTTGTATTAAAAATGTTAAAACCGTGTGAGACGGCGGCATAATTACCCTAATTACGCCTACGTCTGGCTGAATAAAACCTGTTTATGTTATTCTTCTTTCAGCCAATTATCGATAGGCAAAGCCACACGTGGCCCAGAACGCACGTCCAATGGGGTGCCATTTTACATACAGTAGTGTAATGGACCTTAACCAGCCATTACATGAAGGTGGATCTGTTTGCCAGATGGTGTGTGTCACACACCACCTTCAGCGTGCATTGCAGAGGCAAAAGCCAAAGGGGTTACAATACAACAGGTCCCTGCATGCACTTGTGACGTCATCTGATGACGTCACAAAGATTCTCTGTACTAATCAGTGCAGAAGGGTGGTTCCTGCTTTGGGGAACCTCGCTCGTGACGAATGCTACGTGTCACTGCGGGTTGAAGTGATAGCGTGAGCCAATCACTTCATAGGGAAATTTTCACAGAACTTCAAGTTCAAGTTCCCTGGGTTGAACTTCGCTGATGACGCACGCGACGTGTCACTGTGGGTTGAAGTGATGGTGCGAGCCAATCACTTCACGGGAAACTTTTCACAGAACTTCAAGCTCAAGTTTTGTAGGTTGAACCTCGAGTCTACCTAAGGTTCTATATATCAGTTAAGCAGGTTTATCTCTATATTTGTAGATTTTATTCATAAAACCTCTTGGAGCCCTTGAGGCTAATTAGTAGTAGCGACAGGAATCATAACAGAATTTTAATTCAGTTGCAAATCTACCCTCTTGTGGTCAAGTCTTCATCCCTCCAAGTCGGGAACGCTTCCTACGAACGAAAAAGCGAGTGTCCCGTGTTATAGGGGGCCCTCTTACAAGTAGGTAGTGTAACACCCGACTGGCTTAAATAAATCAATTTCCGTTTTGCTTAAGTTGAGAGCTTCCTCCTCAACAGTGAACGTCAGTAGCAGGCCCAAGGCCCTGTCACACCTAGTAGCACTTTGTAGTCCGTTCAACAATTATGGATTCTTCGGCATCGGAATCCGCCGGCGCTAATGAGCGCCGTGAGCTACACAAAGACTTCCCCCACTTGAGTGATCTAGAGTGGGCGGCGATCGAGTGGTTGGCCATTCACACTGTCCGAGCGTGAACATCATGCGACGATCGCCCAGTTTATTCAGGATGATTAAAATGCGGCGAATCGACGCGTCGTCTTGTTGGAGTACACAGGTGCTCAACAGTCGGAGTTGCTGGGACAGCATTACGCGCAACATGTGGAGCTTCTAAGACAGCAGCAGTGGAGCTGCTTAGACAGCAACAGAATGCTGCTGCTGTCGCATCCCGTCCCCGTCGCCCCGATCTGCTCAAGATTAAAATCTCAAAGTGCAAGGCCCATGAAGGTGAGAGCCTTGCGAAATGGCTCGTCGCATTGGAGACGACAGCCAACGCATCGTCTTTGCGACGTCCAACTTGGCGGGGAGAGCCAAGGTGTAGGCGCTCGGCTTAAAGGGACGCCATCCAAACTGCTTTGGATCGCTCGCCGAATTCAAGCGAAAGCTGCGTGAGGTTTTCGAGCCGCCCAAGTCTGATTTCAGAGCCAGAGCTGAGTATCTGGATCTGCGTCAAGGTAAGCGTGAATGTCACGCTTACGCTCAGCAACCTTGTTACCTATTGAGCTGTGTTGTCACCGACCCCATCGACGAGCAGACCCAAATGGTCTGCTACATCAAGGGTCTGGTCGACGGACCAATCAAGACATATTTGTTCCGAGAGAACTCTGGTACTCTCGAGTAAGTCATCGTTTTGTCAATGCAGTAGGACTTCAGCCTGCAATAGACTTGTGTCCATTCGACGGCGTATTGCCCGTCGAAGCACGATGCCGGAGGTTCAGAGCCAATGAACCTCTCTTACGCCGAGACAGATAAGCCTCGTGCGCTTACTAACAAGAGCAAGAAGCAATGTAACCGCTGTGACAAGCTTGGGGATTACGCTTACGAGTGTAATGCGCCGCGCGCCAAGGGCACGAGCAAGGGTGGTTGGTCTACTAAGAAGGAGCGCAGTGGTTCTGCAGGTGCTGCTAAGAAGAAGCAGCACGAGCGCGGGCCAAAACAACGCTCAAGGTCAGTAGATTTGAAGCACCCTAATGCTCAAAGCACATTAAGAGAGTTCGTAGGTCTCTTGATGCCAACTGCTCCAAAAGCACATTCTCTGTGTTTGGCCACGCGTGGTGATGATAAGGTCCTTATCACTCTGAAGTTGGGTATCGGAACGGTGGCGTTGTCGCTCCTAACGCTGCTGGATTGCGGCGCCTCAAACAGCTTTGTCTTAGTGCGTCTTCTTGATGATCCTCTTCTCGACTTTGTCAAGAGGAAGATTTCACCTACGATGATGGCAGTACGGCTTGCGACTAGCAGCACTGTCATGGTGATGAAGCGTGTGGTGAGTATTCACTACACGTGGAATGGTCAAGATCTCGAGGACGACTTCGTCATTCGCAATCTGGATGACAAGTTCGATGTAATCCTGAGGATGTCATGGCTCTAGACGTGAGCTGTTGGTTGACTACAAGTCGCAATCTTTGAAGATCAGCGACATCAAGTCACTTGATGTCGCTGACCATACAGTCTGCTTCATCTTCTCACCTCATCAGTAAGTCGAGTGAAGGTAGACAGTCGACTGTGAGCGTGACGCCACAAGCCGGTCCAGAACGCGAGTACTTGCTGCGAGAGCAATACCGCGACATGAAGGTGTCTGTCGCCGCCGCACGGAGGCAATGCAATTAATCTATGTCTGAGATTATGACTCATCAGAGTGATGAACCTGCTGCGACAACATTGTCGCAGCTTGAGATTCCTGCGAGTGTGACTTTCCGGGAAGTCACTGAAACAGTCAATGTCTTATTGAACGACGGTCAGAGAGTTGACAATTTAACTCTCTCTCCTCCCTCACCACTGAATTTAGCTTCGGAGCTAACGCAGCTGCCAACGCTGGAAGCCAAGGGCTTTCTTCGCGATCTTCAGTAGGGTCAGATCAAGCAGATCTGCATGCTCGTCGATGAGAACGAGCAGGTCGCTGACATTCGGTCAGATGTGGTGTTTACTGTTGATGAGCGCTTACTTAGCAGCTCATCGATGGACGAGAGTGTCCTCGAAGAGAAGACTCGGGCTGAGCGCTACAATGCTCAGTCTTAAGACTCCCTTAAGGGCAATCCTGCGTATGATAATTTGCTTGAATTCAAGAACGCGTTTCCTATATCTGTTCCTTGCGAAAATAAGACGTTCGCCATGAGACGTACTTGGTCCCCGGGACCAAGTACTGCATAACGAGATAGTGGCCACTGCCTCGTGACCAAGTCGAAGCGATCGACAAGCTCTTTGCCGTTCGCCTCGCCGTCGACCATGTCAGAGAGTCGACCTTTCCTCACAGCTCTCCGACCTTCTGTGTGCGCAAGGCCACAGGAGGGTGGCAGATTGTGCACGCGTTCAATAAGCTGAACGCGGCAACGATACCGGCGCAGACACCGATACCGAGGAAAGATGTGATCCTCGACGACATGTTGAAGAGCCCTATCTTTTCCTCGACGGATCTGATGGGTGGCTTCTATCAGATCCTCATCCGGGAACGTGAGGTTCCGTATACGGCGGTGAGCACCCTCAGCGGAATGCTCTGGGAGTGTCTGGTTATGCCTCAGGGACTGAGCAATGCGCCAGCCACGTTCAATAGATGTGTGATGCATCTATTGAGACCAGTGCAGGCATTTGCACCGAGCTACTACGATAATGTGTTCGATCGCAGTCGTACTATGAATCGACTGACACTGGTCAGTCCTTGATTGTTTCGATCTTTCCAGGATCAGGGCGGACGCCGTGCTTCCCCACTAAATAACCGAGGACGGGATTTTCGCTAGCAGCAAATATACACTTCTACAAGTTGGCGCACAGCTTATGCTTATGCATCAGCGTGAGCACCTTCCGGAGGTGGATGCCGTCAAGGGACTGCGAAAGTTTCTTTGTCTCGCGACGTACTTACACAAGTACTCGCGGAACTACACTGAGTGAACGGTGTCTCTTTCTTCTTTGCTAAGAATGATGTGGTGTGGAAGTGAAGCGCTGAATGCCAGCGCTTCTTTGAAGGTAATAAGACAAGCTTCATGCAATCGCCGGCGTTGGGGATTGCGAACCATGACAATTTTATAAGGTTTGTGATGCGAGCGATTTTGCAATCGGCACTGCGCTGATGCAGCGAGATGACAATGGCGCTGAGCGCGTCATCGTTGTATAATCGCGGCAGCTGAATGGAGTTACCTTGTCCATGACAAGGAGCTCTTTGTCATGAAGTACGCGCTGGCCAAGTCTCGAATTTATCTTCTTGGGGATAGACCCTTCACTGTGTTCACAGACCATGCGTCTGTGTGGACCGATGTGAACAGTCCACACCTATCGAAGCGGATGATAAAATGGCTTTCCTTCTTCGCGGAGTACAATTTATCTGTCGAGTAAAAGACGACAGAATGTCGTCGCGGATGCCAAGTCGCGTCGGCCTGACCTCGAGCCGACTCTAGCTCGAAGCATGGTAAACTCAGTCCACCTGAGTACTCCGTCGTCGACCTTTCTCGACGACTTGCGTAACGCTTGCACGCGAGACGGTCGTGTCTCGAGCCTGATCGAGTACCTGCTTAACCTCACTGCGCGTGGCCTCAGCCGACTTCCGGCTACGTTTCGGTCGAGTGGCCACCAAGAATCGCAGTCCGATGGCATCTTGCGATACTGTGTGGTAGCCGACGATGCGTTCCGTATCGTTGCGCCTGACGACAATGATCTGCAACTGCGGTTCCTGCTTGAGTACTACGATGCGCCAGTGAGTGGCCATCGTGGGCGAAAGAAGATGCACGTCGTTCTTTTGCGCGACTTTTACTGGCGCCACCAGTATTAGTTCGTGCGCAAGTACGTTCGTGCATGCGAAACGTGTCAACGCGTGAAGTTCAGTCCTGGCCTTTACGCCTTACTCCACTAGTTGCTAGTGCCAGCTGAGTGTAGGGGACTGGTCTAAATGAACTTCATCTTTGAGTGACCTAAAAATGAGCAAGGAAACGATGAAACGATGTGTTTGTTGATCGATTCAGCAAGATGGTTCATCTTGCTGTGGTTCTACAGACGATTATTGCAGCGGGCAATGCTAGTATCTTGGAGGACAGAGTGTTTTCTTTCCAAGGTCTTTATCGTGACGTGGTCTCTGATCGAGACCTACATTAACTGCTGAGATCAGGCAGACTGTGCTCTACCTCTTAAGAACACAGCTTTCAATGTCAACCGCTGACCATTCAGAGACTGATGGTCAGACAGAACGCACCAACCGCGGTTCCTTTGGAGAACCTGCGCCGGTACAATCACATTTTCAAGAGCTGGAGCGCCTTCCTGCCGATGGCTGAGTTTTTCATCAACAACAGTGTGCATGAGTCCACGCAGCACACGCCATTTTACGTGAATGGCCTTCGCGGCCTCATCGGCGATGAGATCTCTCTTGGTGGGGAAGAATCTTACTCGAGCTCCGAGAGCTGTGATCGCTCGTGCTCATAGAATGATTACAAGGATCGCGGCGGCCCTCGTGATGTCGAAGACGACGACGCAGTTCGTGAAGACCGTGACGACCCTCTCGGTGATATAGAACGCGTCGGCTCAAGAACCGCAAGCTTTTGGTGTAAAGGAGCCTTAGATCCGTGACAAATCTCAGCCAAAAACGTAGGATACGTTCGCATCCTCGGCGGCAGCTGCAGCGTGTACGCATTGCCGCGAATTCCATCTTTTGTAAGGACCAACATATCTTGGCGATAACTCATTAATGCCACGGATGCCCACTGCATGTGTAAGTAGCGTAGCTGTACAGAGTAGCACCCACTCACCCACACTGAATGAAAGTCTGTTTACCCTTCACTTCTTGTCGGCTTGCTCGTTTTGTTTATCCACCGCTGCTGAGATAGTGTCCTAAACAAAGCGTACGACTGCTTGGCGTGAAGCGTGAAGCCAGTCGCTGACTTATGCTGTTAATCAGCGCGCTTGTTACGAGCTGCAGCAAGCGTTACCACATCAGAGATATCCATCGCGGATTCATTATCGCGTGGGACATTTGCGCCCGTACCACCAGTACGAGCGCTCGTTGGCTGAGCTCTCTCCAGCTTAGCACGCAGCTTCGAGTTCTCCTCGCGATAGAGCTCTGTCCGGAAGTTCAGAGAATCGGTCGGCTGACGATGCTGGTTCGCCACGATCTACGTCTCCGAATGCGCCTTCTGGAGACGACCATTTCCGCGCTCACTCTAACTTCTGGCTGGGGTTGGTGATGATGCGGGGCTCCGGCTTGGGGTCGAGCTCAATCTTCATCTCCTCCTCTTCGCCATCTTGCTCAGGAGAGAAGAGGTCTTAGTAGCTCTCGAGGCCCAAGAATTGCAGGTCTCTATGTCAATCGCGTAGATCTGACCAGTCTGGTTGCCTTTGCTATCCAGCACAGGCTTGCGCTGGACATCGGCGCTCACGCTGGGGTTCGTCCTTGTTCTTGGCGCGTCTAGGTTTCAGTGTCGAGTGAATCGATACTGCCGCAACGGAGTGACTCCGATGTACTGACTGTGACAGTGACCGACAGAGATGGTCGGTTCCCCTTAAAACCGTGTGAGACGGCGGCATAATTACCCTAATTATGTCTGCGTCTGGTCGAATAAAACCTGTTTATGTTATCCTTCATTTCAGCCAATCATCGATAGGCAAAGCCACACGTGGCCCAAGACGCACGTCCAATGAGGTGCTATTTTACATACAGTAAGTAGTGTAGCGCTCGACTGGCTTGAATAAATTAGTTTCCGTTTTGGTTAAGTTGAGAGCTTTCTCCTCAACAGTGTACGTCAGATACAGAGCCAAGACCCTGTTACACATACGCTGTTCGAGTTCATCATACAGCTTCATTGCCTCTCTCCTACCAACAGTAGCCGTCACAAACTCAGTATACGCCGTCGACTGTGCGACAGGTGACTGCTTTCGACAATGTCAAACCACGGTCATGCCGTTCACTGTTTGCACGTCCGCACCGATCGACTTCCTGTAGGTCTTGTCCGCGGCAAAGTTGATGTCGCTGTAGCTAACGATCATCACTGACAATACCAGATCTTGGCTCAAACACAGGCGTAATTTGATCGACTTGGTTCCCTTCAAGTACCGTGCAATTTTCTTTGCAAGCTTGAAGTTCTACACAGTCGGTGCCCGAAATGTCTCGTAGCCTTGTGCACAACGAAGGCAATGTCAGGCCTCGTACATCGTGCCACCCAAAAGCGAGTGACAATCCTTTATCGTCGGCTGGCAAGAATTCATCGTCGACTTGGCTAGGAGTAGCGCGCCGATTTCATCAGTTTCCGTGACGTCGATGATCGGAGCACGCACTGGATTTGCATCCTTGAGTACGTGGTGTTTGAGTAGCTCGTCAATTGTCTGCTCGTGATTGATCAGAAAATCGCCCTCTTTCAATTAGTAGACGCGCGCTCCCAACAACAGACGCTCACATTCTTCAGTTCTAGTAAGGTCATGTCGAGAAAGAGCTGGTCCACCCATTTCACGTCTGCACCGGTAACGAAGAGCTCGTTGACGGATGTCCCAGCGTGTTCTCGTCGATCTTATAAGGGATGCAAGAGTCCCTCTCACACACTGCACAAAACCCAGTCAGAAGAGCGTGTCGCACAACAACTCATGTCACAGTCTTCCAGCTTGTTTAAGCCCATACAAGCTGCGCTTTAGCAACAACGTCAACTCGCGTGCGTCCTGTACACTGTGCTGATCGAGTACATGCTGCTGGATCACCATGCTATCAAATACCGTCAAGCAAATGCTGTACTCCGGCTCCGTGTGCGCCTTCTGATAGACAGTGGGCACACCAACACTTCGTGCCGATGTGCCTTACAGGCAAGAGAAACTCAAGATCACGAACGCGTTGCCGATGAGTATGATGGTCGAGAAAGGCAAGAAGTAATTCTCATCATAAACTTACTTGTTACCTCTTACCACAAGTCTTGCTTTGTATCTCTGTACACTCCCATCAGCCTTGGGTTTCGTCTTGTACACCCATTTCGTTGGCAGCGGCCTCTTGACGATCTCCCATGTCTAGTTCGCTTTCAGCGATCGTAGCTCTTCCTGCTCAGCCTCAGCTCACTTTCCGCAGTCGTATCCAGGTCGTGTCGCACAATAGTATGCTGGATCAGGCACAGTGATCTGCCTTTAAGGCCAGCAGCATCGCAAACGCCATCAGGTGTAGTGCCTCAGTGGCGACTGCACTCTGGCTCAGACTCTGCTTGCCTGTCTCCTGACTTAGCTGTCCTCGTAGATGCCTCGTCTTTCTTCGTGGCTACCGTCTCGTTGTTTGTGGCTTGTCTGAGCCTTCTTTTTTGACTTCTTCCGATCATGTTTGATCTGACATGTTCCTGTCCGTTGAGGCTCCTTCAGCTCTGAACTCTCCTTCTCGATCTTTCATTTTCTTGCGCATTTCAGTCTCCTTCACTTTCTAGCTCAGCAATCATCCTGTTATGCTCGGTGTTCTAGACACGCTCGTTCAACAGACGCTTGAGCTTAAGCTCTTGATCGTCTTCGAGTGCACAAAGAATCTGCTCGCTCACTACCTTGTCTCTCACAAATGATGAAAAGATGGCTTTCCTTCTTTGCGCAGCATAACTTGAAATGAAGTACAAACCTGAGAGGCAGAATGTTCTCGCGGTTGCGTTGTTGCATCGACCGTATTATGAGCTAGCTCATGTCATCTATCAAATTGAATCTGAGCGGCATACACCACTGACGACACATGTTCTGCTTTGGTCCGTGCATTAGGGAACGATGATCGAAAAGATTCGACAGTGACTTTGTCACGGCTCTTGGGTGCGAGACTCCATCGATATAGCTGCTATAGTGGCCTACTGTATAACAGCACTGATAGAGATGATTCGCTTCGTGTTGGAGTTCCTCATGATGAGGATCTGATATACCGCATTCTCTATGAGGCTAACAATGTGCCCACAATCGAACTATATTTTATATGGTACTATGCATGATATTTGGATCTGAGCTCCCTCTTACACACTGGAGTGAGGCGCTGCATATATTTTGAACCGCAACCCGACTCGCTTGAGCCCCTAGCGCATGTCATCAATTGAAGGGTCAACCGGTCACGCACCAAGCCTCCAAGTGATCGTGAGTTTTGGATCGTCATGTATAGTCAGGCAAGATCCAAAGAAGAAGGTTTTCCAGGAGCTCGCGAAGTTTTCTTCATCGGCAAGAACGAGGAGGCCAAGGGTTATAAGGCCGTACTCGTGAAGGATAAGGTCGTGACATCGTCGAGTCACAATCTCAATATGGATACCAACATACCACAGTCTAAAGGCAAGGCGTGAGGGGACTACGTCGCGGTGCGTAGTGATGCATGATCGGTGTAGATCACAAACGGCTTGGACCTCAACAGGTGAACCCTGAATTTGACAAGAGCGTACTTCATTGCAAGTAACTCTTTTTTATGAGCTGGATAGTTTCATTCAGCAACCTTCAGCTGCCGAGACTCAAACACAATAACGCGTTCAAGCCCATCGACGTCCGCTTGTAGCAAAGCACAGCCAACGGCAAAGTCAGATGCGTCACAGACAGCACTGAGCGGACGATAAAAGTTCGGTAGCGCCAATTTCGATGCCTAAGGCAGGCTGTCCTTGATTTGGTGAGCGTTACCACGTGCTCTGCACGACAGACCACTCGGCATCCATCATAAAAGGATTCGACAATGGCCAAGCCATTTCAGCGTAACTCTCGCTGTACTTGTGCAAATAATTAGCTTAGCCGAGCACTTGCGTAAGTCTTTTTATTCAAAGAAACCGACTTGGCGTTGATCTTGGCAGAATCGGCCTGATGCCCGTGCCTCCTGATGAACCAACTGAGTGAAACAAGTTCCTCCTCGCCAAAATCGCACTTGTCAGCGTTGACGTACAGCTTGTTAGCGCGCATCCATTCGATTACCTTTCTTGCGTGTTCCACGTGCAGCTCGACATCAGCTTTCCTGCACTCAACTCGACTGTAGACGAGCACATCGTTGATGTACGTCAGTGCGAGCGCCCGCAAGGGTCTGAATAACTGCGTCCCTAAATAATTTTGCGCTGCAAGCGCATGTGAAAGTCCATGGGGAATAACGTGCCACGCCTAGAGCATACTGATTGGAGTGCTCACCGCTGTAAACGGAATATCACTTGCTTGCGTGGGCAGCTGATAATAGCCATCGACTAAGTCAAGCACGCTGTACAATGTATGTTACTCTGCAGAACATTATCTCCAAGGAATCAGCGTTTGCGCCAAAATGATGGCAGTGTTTAGCTTATTGAAAGCTTGCACGATGCGTCACTAGAAATTCGGCTTTCTGACACAAAATGCTAGCGCGGAGTGCAATCACACACGAGTCTTGCCGCTTGCTTAGCACGGAAGAAGGTGTCGATAACGTCACACTGCTGCTTCGGAATCAGTCACTGCCGTTTGGCACAGTATTTGGTTCTAAAAACTAAGTCAATCTTGTGACGCACACATCGGTCGAGAGGCAAGCCACTAGATGGCTCCCTTGAGACAACGTCTCCATACGTTTTGAGCAAAAGATAGAACGAATCGGACGGAATTTTGAGGAGATCCGACCCACTTTCCGCTTTCATCGCCTTCTTGACCTCGGCTAAGATAGACTCGTCAACGAGTGACGAGGAGTTTAGATTTGCCTCTGGTCGAGCAAGGATGTCCTCGACAAGTTCGCCAGCCTGTAGGGCATCGCTGAAAGCGGCTAGCGGTATCTTCTCTAGCTTAAGAAGATTGTCCACACTCGGAGCGAGTCTAGGAGGGCCCTCTACTCTACGCTGCCGTCGACACTGTCGACTAGCATATACAACTGACCTTCACGCTCTTGCTGAGGGACTCCATCTGTCGTCGATGACGGCATGGTACGTCTTTGAGCACGTAAGGCTTTTCGACTTCGTCTTCTCGCCGAGGATCGCGAGCTGGCGAAGGATACTGTGTCGGAGTGTTCGTCACCAAGCAACGCGAGCAAGCGGGCACACTATTGGTTACAGCCACACAAGCTGCCGCCTTCAGAGAAGGCTCCATGTGGTGCAGGTAATTCATGGACGGACTTGGTCGATGACCGGAGTCGCTCGACGGAGTATGTACCATCGTAGTAGACCCAGTTTCATTGCCATTCAGCGAAGCAGTCGGTCGGAGACTGACATTACTCGACAGAATACGTGTCGCTCCACAAGATTTACTTGGGTAGGACCCAAACGTTGACTCACCGTCAGCTAGCGATAAGTGCTCAATAGGACAAGAGTCCTCGCATATGGCGCTTTCGACTAACTCGGACACGCCAACTTCCAGCACCATGACCGACTCGGCTCAATGCGCGCGACAGTAGCGCATCTGCTTGTATGCAGAGGTGGGTTCATGACTCGCCAAAGCTTCACTAGAAGAGAAGTGCGTATCACCAAAATTCTTTGACCTCTAATCGCTCAACGGCTTGTGGTATTGTAGCCACGTCATGCCGAGAACAAGGGCATACCTGAAATCCAGGTCCAAGACCAGACAGCGTTCCACGCTATCAAAGTCGAGGAACTTCTGTCGAAGATCCAAGGAGACCTTGGCTACCGTGACACGGACTCTCATCACTAGATTGACAGTGACAACGTCAATCCTTCGCGCTTTCAGCGCCTCAGTATACGACTGAATACCCTCAAGTGTGGAGCATTTGACATTGACGCTCTCAAATCGATCAATACGACTCATGGTTCACTAAAGCTCTTCACGTCCGCATGGCCGACTAGCAAGTCGGGCTTGCTCACACGTTCCGTGTTATAGAGCACGAAGCTCTTCAGGGCTGAGATCAGGTGCCTCTCACGCGCTATGGAACTCAGTTTCTCTCCAGTAGGCCGCCCCACGCTTACAAAAAGCTGTCATGTCCTTGAGTAGAGCGCGAAACGGGACCCGCACCAAGATTCTGGTCACGTTGATCGCTGCGCTGCTTGCGCAAAAAGCGCGTGGATCTCAGGTGGCGTATACTCCCGCACAAATAGCATTGCCTGATGAACATGCGCTACTCGGCAGCTCGCAGTTCAGCTGCATCATCCTCGGTATAGCTGAGGTCCATAGGATCAGGGCCTTTCGGCCCGGTGCTGACACCGATCATCGACGAATTGAAGTTGTGTTCCACGCTTAACGTCACGATAACAGCGTCTTCAGAGCTGCGAGGGCCTGAAAGAATACCCTCATTCGAGCTACACTGCTCGCAAGCCTTCCATGAAGACAGCCACAGTGACAATCGCGGGTAGAGGGTCCGCTGCCATGCCAGCTACAAGCGTGCGCATCTCCTAGACAAAGTCTACAAGTTTCTTCTTGCCTTGTCGACTCGCTAAGAAGCGTGATCGCCCGCGATACGAGGAGCAAACACTTGTGTGAGCTTGATCTTAAGCTCTGCCTATGTAGGAAAGGCCGCTTTGACGACGTTCCCGATGTCAGGGCCCACTTCCTTGCTCTCCTCTTAAGCTTGGAGATAGCAACCAGCACACGTTGCTCCCTTCAGCTGGATATGGCGGCCTTCATGGCCATCTTGACCTCACGGATCCACAAGAACAGGTTCTCTCCTTCCTTCCCACGGAAGGCCCTCACGCTGAGCGTGACTGATTTCACTCTTGAAGCGGAGGCCTTGACGGCCACACTCTGTTAGATGTGCTTCATGAGAGCGGTTTCATACGATGCCAAGGCGTCTAGGCGCGCGTTAGCAGCCTCAAGCGCTTGAGACGCGACGTGCACCATCTTTTCGGGGCCTAGCAAGAACACAAGCTTGTTAAGCGTGTCCTGATGACTTAGAGTCAGGCAAACAAAAGCGTCTTGCTCCAACCTCACAGAGGATCAGTCAAAACTCAGGAGTCGGATTGACTACTAGTGCTACCAGGTGCAGCGGGGCTGCGTGGTGTGCACCGCACAGAGGAAGACAGACGACTCGTAAAGTCACTAGACAAGACTTGCCGCCTTCGTTTCTATACAAAAGCCCAGTTAGTTTACTAGATGCGGGACTTACAGAGTGGACATCGACCTCTTGGCTTGTCGCGTCTTGCTGTGTACGAAGCTTACTAACCGCTGTCAAAGTCAGATCGACTACTACGGCCTGCTGTGGAGCTTTCTTGTTTACTGTTCGTTAAGATACATAAAACGGCTAGGTGTGGGTCATTTCCATTCAGTCTGTTGTTGCAGCGTGCTTGTACATGGATAGAAGCAGTAATAGTGTACGTTATAAATTGGGACGGATAGGTGATGGCTGGTATGACTCTCGCTTCGGGTGAGAGGGTCCTTGTTTTGAGGGAGAATCGAACCTGGGACCGATTCTCCCTTAAAGCAAGGACTGATACTAAGACTAGAAACTGTAACTGAATGTATTTCTCTTATAACCTAAACTGGCTTCGGATCAAATGTATGGCTTAAACTTTGCTGAATACTAAGCCCTATCAAATGCATAATGAGTGACTACAAGCCACTGAGTGTGCCCGAGGTGTACCCAACCTGGACAGCATTCGAGTAGCATATGGTTACTCCTCCGTGTAACTCCATTACAGCCACCGCGGTACTAGTCCACCTAGCGCCATCAGTGCCACTGCCGGCACTAGTCGCCATCCCGTGACTCTTTAAGGAGTGATATCATCTGCATCACTGCTCAGATTCGACGTCTGACTCAACACAGAGCACTTTCTTGGGCGCCTTGAATGCAGGATCGAGTTAATGGAAGAATTAATATGTATTTGGCTAATGAATCATACGCACCTTTTGCCTCCCCGAAGGGAGCTCCCAACCTTGAAGAATCGCTTTGTTGCTGCTGGAGAATGTTCTCACGTGACGGCCCTTCCGAGGCGTCGGTCTGCCACACAACTTGTACTCCCCGTTCCAACAGAAGCGTCATAACAAGAGTCATGAGTGGACATCAACGAAGTACCAGACGAGGTCGTTCTTTTGTAAGACAGATGAAGCTACAGCTCAGCTTAACAGCAAAAAGCTTACAGCCTCTGACGTGATGAATAGCGTGCGAGAGACGGACCTAAAAAGCTATAGACATGCCATGAATAGCGAGCTCAAGAACAAGCTGACTTTCACGATGACCAAAGAGCTTAAGGCGCTCGAGGAAAGCGGCGTGTGGATCGTGAAAGTACCATCAATTGGCAGACGGGTGCTGCATACGCAGTGAGTCTTCAAGACTAAGATAGATGCCAGTGAAGCTATGAGCGCTTGTGAGAATAGGCAGATCTTTGGCATCGACTACACCCTAACGATTGCGGCTGTTGTGGAACTGATTACGACTGCGTTCAAGCTTGCGCTGGTTGAGAATTTTTCCAAGCAATGGCTGTCGTATTCACGAAGGACCTCCAGCAGGATCAGCATAGTTTTGAGCATGCGAGTGGAGCTTGGTGATATGAACGAGTATAGCAGGCTGAGATCAAGTAGCTGCTGGAAAAGGACAGGCTCGTCAACGCAAACGGTGTAAGCGCGTCAAGGGGGCAAAATTTCAACGAGGCTGAGAGAAGGCTTCGCAGCTATTGACACCGTAAAGAGCTCGCGAAAGCCAATAGTTTGCAGTTTCATTCCCTCATCAGCTGTT
>NQFO01000478.1:0-42245 GCA_003991265.1 Pseudoperonospora humuli
GCCAAGGACGTATCCGGAATAGGACAAAAGGACAGAAGCTCATCAAAACACCGTAAACTCAAGAACGTAGTCACTTTGACCACCTCCTATACGCTCATTCCCTTCTTGCATTGGACTGTAGTTATGGCACACACAGCAACAGTCTGTCAGGCACAGAGAAATCTTCTTCATCTTTGGCATACACAGACAGACCTGATCCTTCATTTTGACCAGTCAGATTCCAGCTGTCAAGACGCCACATTCGTGACGCTATGTCCATGACCCTGCTGTCTTCTTCACGTCGCGAGGCCATTCGTCTCATTCGTGAGCAGCTCCGCTGTGCACTTTGGTATGTCATATACCTCGTTTTCCTCGGACTTTTCGATACAAGTCATCTAATCCCGTAATGCTCTACGTCTGTAGTGGAAACATATTCCAGGACCCGCAATGTCTCGACTGTAAACACAATTTCTGCCGCCCGTGCATCTTCCTACATCTCAAGAAGCACCGACCACACTGTCCTAATTGTCAATTACCTATTAGACCTAGTGAGGTGACTCGAAATCAGTTCTTGGAAAGCATTTTGGCAGCCTGGAAGACCGTCGAGACGGAACTCGAGGCTTTGAATGGAGACCCAACACTGCATGAAACAAAGTTCACAATGGAAGACACGGATCGAGCACTGCGTCGAGCTGTTACTGGGTCGAATGTAGTAACAATGAGCGAAAGTAGTCAACAGAACCACACCACGAGAGGCCGAGTGGCCAACAACAAGTGGCACATTAACACTCAGGAGATCCGGCACGAACTCAAGTTGGAACAGCTCTATTTACCACAACATTATGGCCCCAGACAAACCGAGAGTACGGCTCATTGGAAGAAAACGAGTAGTAGCGACTTGCCGGATAGTTATGGAGGAAGCGCTAGTGCTAGAAGGGATGATGAGAGCAATGAACATGAACGCAGTAGAAAGAAGGGGAAAAAGTTGCCGCTTATGTCACTGGATAGAGCGTCTGCAATGGGGTCGGAAGAGGCGACGAGACGAATACATTGCCGCAAAGAAGAGGACGAGAAAGAAACTGCGTGTGGATTCTTGTCACCCTCCACTGATGATTTGATGGCAACACAAGAAGTGAAGAGTTACATGGACCGAATAACGAAACAGCGGGAGGCATTGAGTCGATGGGAAAAGACTTTACAGCAGGAAAGTGATGGGAAATCGTCACTTTTGGACTTGGAACGCTCACTGCACAGCAGCAACCGTTTTGATGAGCTGTTGAAGGAACGGCGAAGAAAGTCGCAGCATTTCGACGATGGTGACGATTCATTGACGCAATTGACGCAGATGACGCAATTGCCGCCATCGACAAATTCGTTCGAGTCACCACTCACTTCGTTCCGACGACGACGTCATGTCGATCACATTGAAAATGACAGCGATCGACAGCTTAAAACGAAAGCGAAAGGACGGATTCTACCAGCATCACCACCGCCATTGCATCCTAAAAGCTGGATACCGTCACAGTCACGTAAGAGATTGCGCACGCTCAGTCCAATGAGCAATCATTCGACTCGTGGCCATAACGCTAAACCAGCTATCGATACGTCTCAACGTGATCCAGACAAAGACGATCAAGGTGAAGTACCAAACAACCAGCCAACAACGATTCGATCCAAGGAAGAAGCGAAGGAAAATGGCGATGAAGAAGAGTACGAAATGAAGCCGGCGGTGCCTCTACCACCAACACCGGAGCACAAAAGCTCGTCATGTGATCGGCACTGTAAACGTCTAAGCAGTCGACAAAGTGCAATCACGGCTTCTCAGTCGGAAAACAAACACGGCAACAGCAGCACTAACTATCTATCAGCCAAAGAGCTGCTCTCCTGTGCTACGCCAGCAAAGATACAAGCCGGTGCAGGAAAAGAAGACGAGACCGCGAGACTGCATTCCAGTGGCAGCTTATCAACGTCTCCCATGCACATCTCGACCAGCAATGCAAAGCCTTATCAGGGCGACTTGAGCTTCGTATTTGTGAGCTCTGACCTTACCCGTGACGAAGCGAAGCGTGTGCTGGAGGCAACGCAGCGACTTGGAGGAAAGTTCGGACACGATTTTGATCTCAAGCGTGACCCTGTTACAGGCCATTTTTGCACATCAGTGACGCATTTGATCACCAAGGCAGTGCCGCCTATTGGCGCCATTCGTGACGCAGAACCAAGTGAGCTGCGATGTAAGCGCACTGCCAAGTACATGCGTGCACTGGCTGAAGGTACTTATGTGATGGACTTTTCGTGGATCACAGCCAGTTTATCTGCACGCAGGTGGCTAACGGAAGAGCCATTTGAGATCATCGGTGACATTTACAGTGACGCAGTCGGGAAGCCACACGAAGGTCGCATCCGTCATATGCAGACTGGAAGACGCAATAGCATTTTTGGTATGTTTAGTTTCGTGCTGCTTGTGTCGGAAAAGGAGTTTGATTTCCAATTCAACTCGGTCCAAACATTAGTCAACAACTTTGGAGGTACCATCGTGTATGGTGAGAGCTTTACCAAGCTCAAGAACAAAAGGAAACAGCGATCACGTCGCTCACCTGTCGGTGTCGTGTCCAAAAGCACTTCCCCCTCGGATGCCAAGGCCAAGTGGCAGCAGTTCCAGATCCCAGTTGTGCGTATTACGTGGATCTTTGACAGCGTGAGCCACCTTGAAGTGCTACCGTTCGATGACTACTATCCGTATTAGACCGTCTTAGAAAAGGTCAGGTCGAGTCGCAAGCACTGCAGTTCGTGCCGTATCATATTCTAATCCCTTTCAGCTCTTTGATCTTCTACTTTGAACGACTTTCGACTGCTGCTTTCACACACCTCTTGCAGCTTGATCGTGCCTTTATTAATCATGTCTCCTTTCATCAGACGCGTGGTCTCCGTCCACGGGCACTTGCATCTCAAAAATGTCCAACTGCCCCTCGTTCTTCACTAAAGTTTCGTCCAAAACACACGCAAACAGTTCACAACGTGCATTGAATCTTGATCAAAAGACGCAATTACCAACCTGCAATGTTAATATTCGCCCCATTGGCAACTTTGATGTGGCGCTGCACGCACTCGAGCAGTTCCTGCTGCAGCGCCGCCAAGTCCACGCCCGCCAGCACCTGGCTGCCCCGTTGGTGCGCCAAGATGATCTGTAGACGCTCCTTGACCACCGACTTGGACGACGATGAGTGCTCTACCTCTCCAAACAAAGACGTCAGCCATTTCCTCGCTCCATGACGAGAACTTGTACCCACACGTGCCGCCATCTTTTTGCAGAGTCGGATACAATGGGATAGGAAGTGTCCAAAAAGTGCTCATTTTTTCTGGAAAGGCGTGTTTAATACGATCTTATTTTGGACCGTCGAACAATGTCACGAAAAAAGTTGGGCACATTAGTCTGAACGCAATCTTTAGCAAAGTAATGAGTAAACGAGCTTCCTCCATCAATTTCCGAGCAATAGTATGATAGATCAAGCTCCTCATCCGACGAGCTCTCCATAGCGAGAATATGAGCCGTACTACAGACCAATAATGTAAGACAGCAGCTTTGTCTTCGTCGAAGACCATGCATGGACGAGAAAAGTCAGAGCAAAACAGAACTATCCAAGCAGGTATAGGAGGAACAATAAAGGCACGAGCACTAATGTACTGAATCTGACATTGTTGTACTGATTGTCGACACTTTGTGAATGACGTCAAAGGTTGTTGCGTCGATGCACGGATACGCCTTTCAAGCTATATGCAAGTCCATCAAATCTAGAGTTTCGTTGTACTGCTTCAATATGAGCTCTTTGCTACGATGCAGTTGTTGTGGAATTTGGTCAGATAACTATGAAGTCAACTGGATCTTTTAATTATGAGTGCAGCTTTCCAAAACGGAAACCGCACTCTCACCTGTAGTGTTCCTCATTCCAATCCCATTCCATCGGTACTTGACTCTTCTCCTAAACTACAAGCGAGTGCATTGAAGTATGCATTCAGCTGAAAATTGAAAAGTTACGCTTGGTTCTCGTCACGTTCGGGAGAATGCGTTCTACCCGTCAGACAGGGATAAGTTTGAGTCATCATTATACACTTCGCACTCGCTCGCTCTACAGCAAAACAAATAGCTGACAACACTAGGAAACTGCAGCCCTTCACTCGCATCCAGGCACACAGACAATACATATCATACGGTGAGTGATCAGCCAAGAGGGAGTGACCCCTCGGAAACAGTTCTCTTCATCGTTGATGACTCGAAGCGAGCTGGGTTAAATACTTGTCATCATTACACTCAAATAAAGCACACACAAAAGACACACAAAGACTCAAACATATTCGAGATACCTAAGAAGGGAATGTTCATGCACAGAGCTGTTAATCAATGTGCTTTGAAGTACTCAACACGAGGTTTCAGACTGGGGCGGCGACATTCATGAGTTTCGAATCATCACATTCCAAACAATACACACTCGTTGGCTTTCACAAGACACGCCATTGACGCACTCAACGTCACGAGGGAACAAACTCCAAGTGACGATGACATCGCCGTCGCTTTTGCTGTCAAATGGATGGTTGCCAAGACTGAGCCGGTTACACTTGAACCGGTCATGCGGTCCGTCTTCGCTGCGATGCAATTGGTGAGTTCTCAAATATGTCGACAGGAAATTAATTGATTTAAAAATAAGAAGTGATCATAATTAAGTGGTCTGACCACGCAGTGCAGCAGAGCAGCGCTTCGGGCAGGCTGGCTTCGTAGTCGCCGGAGGCAGCGCTGCTTCAGGGCCGCCTGGACAAAACGTAACGTCCACTTTGGGTGTCGTGTCAGGGCACGCATGAGTCTTCCAGTCGTCCGTCGGGTACTGGTAAGCGTCGACACACCCGTCGGCAAGGCAAGTGAGTGTGGTACACCCAGACGGTGCTATTTGAATTGGCGTATTGAAGCCTGTGCCTCCTGTGTGTTTTTTGCAGTCGTCGAAGGATATGCAGTTGTCAGGCTGTCAAACGTAATGCGACAAAGCGGTTAGTTCTGATACGTTTGAGAGGCAGCTGCCACGTACTCCGCCCAGAGGACCCGTTGGGATGATGCTGATGTCGTACCACAGAAAACCCCACGACACCGAGAACTCGGCAACTGCAAATGGCCCCACCACAAAGTTAGCTGCTAAAACGCTTCCATTGTGAGTCACGAGAGTCAACTTACGTGTTGCCTGCGGGTTCCAGCCATTGCGGAACATACCGCTAAAACCTTTGTCGAGCGTCCGGGTGATGCTGCAGCCAGGATTGATCACCTCCGTGAATGTATTGTTGTATAGGTCGATTTTGGTGTCGCAGTGGTTGTAGAAGTTGACGGGGATGGCATTTGCAGTCGTAGCTGTTGCGCTCAAGACTACCCCCGCTAGCATGAAACGATACATCGTTCAAATAAAAGAGGCTTGCTGCGTCAGGTGCAATTTGAAGAATGCATGAGCTCAGCACCAAGTTCATGGCAGTATGTTGTCAATCATGCCGACAAGACCAGAAGCTGTAGGTGTTGTAATCTGTACAAGTACCTTAAGCCCCGACTTCTTTGACAGAGTTCCTAAAATACGATGTATTTTGAGGGATTCCGTGGCTGATGAGATATTGTCATGCACTTTGACATACCGCTGAGCCAAGACTTGAAGCGTCAATGCAGCATCGACAATTTCTTTACGCCACGTAGACATCATCAACGTCAATGGATACATTTGTTCCTGTCATGCTCATCTTGTGTCCAACAGCATCAGTTGACTTTGTTCGTACCTTGACCAGCTGCAAGTGTAGGGCTAAACTGGCGCCACAATCTGATGACGGCAAGTACGGACTCCTTCAGGTCCACGTTGCGCTCAGTAAAGACGATTGCTCCTTTGAATCTGTCATGGAAAATGCATTTAAGGCTTTCATGGTGATCATAAGACAAATAGTCATGCCATGCTTATTTTGAATTCCTTTTTGTCTAGAGCTGTTAGAGAAGGCCCGTGAAGTGTGTCATTCACAACCCAAGGGAGACTTCAAGCCGACAAGATAGAACGCGAGACTTAGTGCCAAGGACCTCAGTTTGGCAGAGCAGCATTCATGACGCTTATTAGCCATCTCGACAACGCACGGGTTGTGTCCGTCAGCTACACAACAAAGTGACAGCTCTTTTACTCGTTACGAAAACAAGTTGCCCAAAGTGTGGAATTAATCAAAAGACAGTCATGCTTATCTGTAGACAGTCCAAACAACTTAAAAATGCTACAAGTTACATGATGGCATGAACATGCAGCACAGCGAGGGTGAATAGTGATGATTAAATGGAAGTGTCGATTGAGCTTACTAAATGAGCCGATTCTTATCAGGAAACTTGACTACCATTTTGTTGTAATGTATCCCGTGATAGTATGCTTTGACTTTCGTGATAACGCGATCCTTAGCTTCGCCTGAATCAAGTTCCGCCAACCTTGTATCCCATCCCTTTAGCGTCTCAGTCGCACTGGCAATTACGCCATTCATGTATCCTTCCAGCCGGTTATACTCTGTCGAAGCCATCATCAATCTTTCAATTGCCAAGGCACATTCGACTTCATCTGGAAACGCCATCTTTAACAGCAGTATCAGCTCCTCATCATTGTAATCTTTCGTGGCATGCTTGAATGCCTCTAGATCAAAATGCGCGTACATGCCTTCTTCCAATGTCATCAACTGAGGAGCAGCCTTTGGATGACGATGTTCTAGCAAAGCTTGCTGCAAAGTCTGGACAGTCGTTTTGACCAATTCATGCCGATGCTCTGGAGATGCCTCACCCGGTGAGTTAGCATCTTTTTCCTTCCATCCATGCTGATGCTCACCCCAACGTTCCGGTAAGTTTTGAGGATTCCGCTCGAGCAACGGAATATACAACAATTCGTCATCTACGTGGGGCTTTGCATCAAGCCGTTCATCAAAGCTAGCGAACCATCTCGATAGTGACAGTCTGAAGTTCGTCCTCATTTCGTTGTCTTCGTCAGCGGTTCTCAAGAATCGCTTGGCAGAAACTTTTGTCTGCTTCTTGCCATTCTCCTGTACTTGAGCATGCATAGTGGCTGCTGTCACGCTTGATGCACTGCCGACGCATATCAGAAGAACTGTTGCAGCAAATAATACGACAAGTCTCATTTTCAGACGCGTGGGCTTTTAAAGTACTCTGTCTAGTAGTGCGTGAATCGAGAAGTGTTTCTCAAAGGAAAAGCCGCTTGTGCGTCCTGTAGTATCTTCTCTTGCACACGCTCAGCTTCACGAAGCTATCGACCAGATTTGTGGTACCGTTGCCTCAACATATCTACTTTCCCGGAAAAATTGCATGCGAATGCAACCAGATTTGCTCTTCCATAGGTAGACGTCCTGATTGGAGGATCAGTTAGTTCGTTAAACACGAATATCGCGGTAGGACATCATGATTCGTTGTTATACAATTTGTATCAAGTCATAAAGATCTGCATAAACACAGTTGAGTTGGACGTATGTACTCCGCTTACGACCAGGGCAACGTCGGCGTAAGGTAACAGTAATTGCGTTTGATAGATGCTTCTCTGGATCTCAGTAGAGATTGTGTTTAACTCTACTGAGATTCAAAGAAGCATATGATGAAGAAGAGGGACAGATTAGTCTGGATCCGCTGTTATCCGCTCGCTAAGCGTCGTAACGAGCGCGATATCGTGCAAGTGACCTCAAAGGAGTACCGTCACATGGCTGACGTCAAGCGAGATGCGTCGTGAAACGAGGGCCTGAAGATACGACACCCTGAGTACGAGAAGACACGCCGTCGTTCAAGACCGCGAGCGACACAAAGTATCTGAAGCGACTGCAGTATTTCGAGAGCAACGTGATGTTCCTGCTGAACGTCAGCGCGGAGCAGCCGTTTCGAAAGTGAAAGTTCTTCCAGAAGCGTATGGGTCGATACGCATTGTTCCAACGGTGAGCATGAAAACGTGC
Organism: Pseudoperonospora humuli; assembly: GCA_003991265.1. Classification (NCBI taxonomy): domain Eukaryota; phylum Oomycota; class Peronosporomycetes; order Peronosporales; family Peronosporaceae; genus Pseudoperonospora; species Pseudoperonospora humuli. The sequence goes on from NQFO01000478.1 coordinate 7,966, forward strand.
GTGGTGCACGGGAACTGGAGTAAGCGCGATGGTGATTTTCATGAACGAGTTCATGATGAGCAAGCTCTGCTCGCAGTGCCACCAGACGCTTTCGTCGGTGAAATACTCTGTCTCTACGCAAGGCAAGAAGCAGCGGAAGTGGAAGTGTGGCGGTGGCTGGATGCGCCACAAAGCTCAAGAAATGCTTCCGAGTGCACTGCCAAGTACTGGGGCCGCAACGTGAGCGCGGCGATCAACATGCTGACGCTGCTCAAGAGATTGCTGCGTAGGGAGGTACGGACGAAAGCGCTTAAGCGGACGCGAAAAGCATAGCAGAAACAAAAGTCGTCACGAGAAAGTGTCCACCGAGGAACAAACCTGGAAACCATGGCACAGGCAATTTTGGATGGTTAAGACGCGTGCGCCAGCGCGCAAGAGCATCAAGGTATGTGGAACAACATGGGTGTGTTGCTTCGGGAAGCAATTGACACATGAAGCAGTGCAGGAGCCACTTCAAAGCAGCAAATGCTGGTAGTTTCCTCGTGAAAATCAAGAATCTCGTGCTCCAGCAGTAGCACATTGACACATCGTTAGTAGTAGCATGGACCGCCATCACGCCGGCAGATTTTATGTCACTTTTTCTTACTGTACTATTTAGCGAATGTAATACAAGAAGATTCTATAGTTCGATGGGTCGCCTCGTTAAAAACCATCAGATCGTGAGAAAAAAAACACTAAGCCATCTTACGGCAGTTTAGAAATCGCTCGATACTGGAACTAGAATGTCTTGCCGAAGGTAGGGTTTAGTTTGGCAATTTCTCCTCCATATCTCACATTCAAATAAATATGGTAACGCTTGTGTGCGCGATCGTTGGCGCAGGTGGAAACGCATTTCCTGTGGATATTGAGGCGAATCAGTATGTGGGCCACTTGAAGAAAGCGATCAAAGTGAAGAAGATGTATGATTTTCCTGCAGATAAACTAAAGCTCTTCCTTGCAAAGAAGGACGGCGAGTGGCTAAAAGACGACGACCCTGCTGCTTTGCAATTGGAAAAAGAAGAAATTCATGACGTTCAAAAGGTGACCACTGAAGAGCAGCTGAAGACTACATGGACAATTGATGATGTTTTGATAGCCAACAACATGACCAATGAGCGCGCTCCAAAGTCAAAGCAAATCCACGTGCTGGTAGTGGTTCCTCCGGATGTCGGATCAAAGCGTCCAGCAGATGATGAAGTTGCTAATGCCGTGAAGAGAGTGAAATTTATCGAACCCAAGACGCTGACCGAGTTTACACCCTTGTCCGTGAATGAAGACGAGTTTCGACTCGACAATCTGTCTATGACGCGACAGAGGGACAACCCAATTGTCATGACACCTACCTTGCACGAGTTTTGGAAGGAATTCGGCGAATTTCCCCCGTACTATTTCGTTCGGATGGAAGAAGTTGTGTTCTGGTAAGTGATCGAGAAGCTGCTGTTCGGGAAGGATCGCGTTGTGATAGTAGGCTCACCGGGTGTCGGAAAGTCCTGCTTTCTCATCCTTATTGCGTTCTACCTGGCGTGCATCAAGAGGAAGAAGGTGCTTGTCGTACGTCGCTTGAAACAAAGGAAACGTATGAACGCGGTGGTGTTTTTGGATGGCCGAGGGTCGTACGCGCGACTATCGAATCTCTCACCCCAAGATATCAACGCTATCCGTGGCCAAGCTCAGGATGTAACTATTCTGGTCGATGGTTTTAATCAAGCACAAGTCGAAAACTACATGCCGTTCGTTTTTCTCGCAACATTGTGCCAGTTTTATCCGGAACATGACGACAGCTCACGCATTGTGGTTTTGCCAGCATGGCGTGATACTGACTTGCTGCATTACGCGAAGTCAACGAACTGGGTTATCGAAACTGGTCTTTGCAAGATCAAGCAGCAGAACATACCATTGGCAAAACTTGTTAAGGAGCAGTACTTCTACAGTGGCGGGAGTTTGCGCGAGTTCTGTAAAGAACGACGCCTACTTGAGGAGCGTGTAGCGAAAGACTGCCGTGCCGTGGATAATGAGCAAGCGTTTGAGTTGGTGTACAACTATGATGGGGGACAAAGCAAAAGCCAAGTGGATTGTGTCCTGCGTCACTATATCACTGACTGCAACCGAGAAGTAGAGTACCATAACAGTCGATGGTGGTTCCTATCTGTGGACTCGGGATATGTGTTGAGCCAGTTGGGGCGGGAAATTGACACGGGCAAGCATCTGAAGGCTTACACGTATGCAAAATCCGTTGGTGCCGGCTTCCATGGTGTCGCATACAAACTATTACTTCACAACGCAGTTCGTGAAGCATTCGTAAAACGTAAACCCGTTGTGCTGAAGATGCGGGAAGGGTCAAAATACGAGAAAATCGAGATTCGGGTGCCCAATGTTGCTTGCAGTGGCGAAGATGAGGCATCTTGCTATTCTTGCTTGTCTACACTTCAAAAGAATACTTACTGGTCCCCCGACTACCCGTATTTCCCTTTCATTGACGCAGTGACCACGTGTGAAGCGTTCCAAAGTGGAAGTGAAGATTCCGAGACAATCGTGGCTTACATTCAGGTGACGATTCGAAGCGAGAAAGTGTTCAAGGAAGAAAGACTGAGCCGGCTGAACGAAGAGATGGACAAAAATCAATCGCTGAAGAACATGAAGCGCGCGTTTGTGGTAGTTGGTCCTGACTCCGATGTCTGCGAGAGATTTATTCTCCACGATGCGCCAGACCCTAACACGTTTTTAGCGATGGTAAGCTGCTTCAGCCCGGAACAGCTTGAGCCTGAAGTAAGCTGAGATGCTTGTCGGTGAACTAAAATCTAGTATCGGTAAGTAAGATGAAAAGAACATCGTCTACCGAGAGATCTTCGATTTCTAAGCTTGGCAGAACCGCCATTACATAATTTCATGTTCATATATCATTTTCGGGGAAATCCCGAAACGGGGCTGTTTTATTCCTGGAATCCACCACAAAGCCTTCCTTACCGATATTACTACTCCACACTTTCGAATATCAAGTCGGTCAATTTCGGATATTATAACTGCAGTTTAAATACCGAAATTGGGCCAGAGACACAATGGCAAGAAAGCGCAAGAGTGAGAGCGAAGAAGACATCAGGGCTGTATATGCTGCGCCTCAAAGAGATGAAATGCCAGCTGCAAAGCGAAGGCGTTCGAAGAACCTCAGCGCTGCCTTGATCCGATTCAGAAGTCGGCAAGCTAAGACGACGGGACAGGGCTGTGTAAATCCAGCTCCATCAGTACCTTAGGCGGCGCAGCAAAACGCCGCAACTTCGGTTCCAGCGGCGTCTGAGGCTATGGATTGCGGTGGTGTCGACTCAGTTCCAGCAATGATTGATGCGCTGCAGTCTGTTGAGATCAAGTCGAACCGAAACACTGCGGCTACAAGTACCTTGACGTGAGCTCAAGACCCGCTAATCCTGAGTTTGCGGTAGGCATCGAGTTATCAACGGATAAAAAAGCGGCAATGAACAGCGTGTATCCACAGGAGCGCGATCTAGAGCTAGCATGACGTCGTCTCAGCTAGCGCGCGTTCGTGCGGCGGATGTGGAGAGGAAGGGCCGGAGCAGAGAGAGTCGGTCGGGGTCTCAGAAAGACCGAGATCGACAGCATAATATTCAGCGTGTGAGAGCTCGCAAGACTCTATTGTATCCCACCAAAGTGAAAAGTCTTCGAGATTCAAACCGCATCTCGCACACCAACCGTAGGGCTGTATTTTCGGATGAGATGCATGAGCGTCTGCGAGGCCAAGATGCTGGAGCGCATCGTCAGCGCAGGGATAACATGGCTGAGAAAGAGCGGGAGGCCATACGAGATCGCAACACAGCAGCTTAACAAGCCACACAAATTGTTTAGCACAATAAGAACAACATGATATACGTCAGGAAGATGCAGCTTCTCGACAAGCCATACGCAATGCCATTTTAGAGGAAGAACGCGAGCAAAGAAAAGAGGCCGTGCGATTCCGATGCAGATCCCTAAAGTACCAAAAAGGCTTGCCTACTTCAAGTGTGTTGATCTCTTGATCATTCCAGGAGGTCGTCAGTATTTCACTCGATACACGGACGACGCCATGGAACAAGAGCGTACCTGTCAGCATTGCGGCGCTTGAAAATTTTCTGAGAAGACGGAAGGAAGTTGCTGTCGCAAGGGACTGGTGAAAATTCCTCCAGCTCGCAAAGCTCTGATTGAGTTTAAACATCTCTTTCGCAACTCGAGATTCAAGAAATCGATCGAGCCTACAATAACGTTTTTGCACTCACATCCATGGGAGCCTCGCGATCTCGCTCTCTCCATGTTGATGAAAGCGTTACCAGAAGTGGAGTGTACAACTTTCGTGTGCAGATGTCTGTCTGTCACTGAATGGGATTGCTACTGCTGCCACTTCACCGACGACCCACGCTTGCTCAAGCGTACATCAACGGTCCGGATACGAACGTGCACGTGGCAAGTCGAATGCGGATGACGGAAAAACTGAACCCGGCGATACTTCAAACAATCGACCAGGTGCTGGCAGCTCACAACAGCTACACTCAGCAGTTTCTGAACGCGCGAAGTCTCTTAATTGAGCGTGCTGGACCGGCTTATTAAGCAGCTGTGAAGCGGTTTGCACGCAGCTTGGAATTCGGTGAAGCTAGGCCTGAAGAGAATCCAGCGCTGCGCCTTAAGGAGTGCCTCCCTCTGGGTGAGGACCGTAAACTCTATTTGCATGTGTCGCTTAGCGCAAACCCGGGTACTCACAACATGCCCACTGCTTCCGAAGTGGCAGCAATCGTCATTGATCGAGTCGCGGCTCAGCACAGAGATATCATACTGAGCACGCGCCAAGGGGACTTCAAGCGTATCTCTGAAATGAGTGAGAGCTACAATCCGCTGCAGTACCCTATCCTCTTTCCGTACGGCGAGCCCAGATAAATATACGATCTTCCGTATGTTGGCGACCCTGTCGACCTGAATTGTAAGTCACTCACGGTTCCCTTCGGGAGTACAAAGCTTATCTTCTTCGTGTTTGCACGCCATGCACGTCACTCATTCTTCAAGGAGGACGCTTGACGCAGCAATATTGCGTAGATCAGCGAGCCAAGTGTGGACAAGAGCGCCTGCGCTTCATCATGAAGAACTAGCTTCAGTACAGGCTGGAGACACTCCAAGGACTTACTGACGCGCTAAGGAACGAATCCGTCGACGTCCATAGAGTGGCTGCGAACGAGGAAGCGGCACAACGCACGTCTACGCGCTCTACACGACAAACATGCGAGGATGGAACCGGATCAGCTGAACCAGAAGCCGAAAACATCGGGCGTAAGGTTATCATATCTTCCACGTCTACTGGCGGCCTAGGTACATGCCTCAGCGCTTCTTGGATGCAATGGCGATTATTCGGAAGACGTGTGCACCCAACATCCTCATCACCACGACGTGCAATCCCAATTGGCCCGAGATCAAGAAAAATCTGAGGTCTGGTGAGAAAGCCTCTGATCGACCTGATATCGTGGCGCGTGTGTTCACGCAACAGCTCAAAGCATTGGACACGGATTTTGATGAAGTCTACTAGATATTGTGGCCGCTCGGGTCCATGTGATGGAGTACTAAAAGCGTTGTCTCCTGCATGCTCATATTCTTCTCATTCTGCGCCCAAAAGACAAACCAGCATCGGCGGAGGACGTCGACAAGTTGACGTCAGCAGAGTTACCGGACTAGGAGACACACCCTCTTCTATACGACACTGTCATCTTCAATATATTGCACGGCCCGTGTGGACAGCAGAATCCCAACTGTTCGTGTATAAAGAACGCGAAGTGCTCCAAAACGTTTTCCTAGGCCATTCGCAGACGACATGTTTATGATTGAGGATAAATACTCAATCTACAGACGTCGGCGTCGCTCAGAAGGAATTCTGACCTACAAGAGAAAAATGTGGGATAACGCAAAGATCAACCAGAGGGTTGTGCCGTATGACCCATGCCCGTTGCAGAAGTTTAATTGCCAGATCGTGGATGTGTGTGCTACGAATAAGGCTGTCAAATACATCTACAAGTACGTTTACAATGGTGTCAATATGACGACGATTTCCATTAAAGAGGAGCAACACCAAAACCCGAGATTCATCAGTATTTACTGGACCGCTACATCTCTCCTGTGAAAACTTACATGCTTCTGTTTGGATTTCTTACTCAAGGTTCCTCGCACGCCGTTGTGAATCTTCCTATGCACTTGGATAGCATGAGTCTGGTTACGTATCGAGATCATGCAACGACTCCGCAACTTCGTAACTTGGTCGCCCGTGGAGATAAGGCGAAGCTGACGGAGTTTTTCAAACTGTGCGCTCGAGATGCAATGGGAACTGCTGATCTGCTGTACAAGGATGTACTAGTAAAGTACAGATGGGATGATCGGCTCAAGTGCTGGATGCCGTACAAAAGGCCCGTGACTTCGCTGGTTGGACTGGTGCACGTAGCTTCTCAGGATCCAGAGCGTTTCTACCTTCGTCGTCTGCTATGTCATTGCCGATTGCCAAAGTCGTTTGAAGATCTTCGTACAGTACACGGTGTTACTTGCAAACATTCCATGACGCTGCGTTGGCTGTTGGGTACCTGGAGAATGACCAAGAATGGAAAGATTGCTTAACAGAGGCGATATCGTTCAAGATGCCGTTTCCATTGCGATAACGTTTCGGTATCATCTTGGTCTACTTGCTGCCCGATCATGCGTTGGCTCTATAGGATCCGCTTAAGGCGGATCTGTCAGAAGACTTCTTCAAGACCATCAAGGACAGAAGCGCACAAAATAGTATCGACCGTGATGAAGATATCTGCTTGTGGCTCGCTGAGTATTTGCTTTCAAGTGAAAAGACGTTGAGTATGTACGGTCTTCCGGGCCTCAGTTCATACAGTGACGTGTCTACGGAAGTCACGCGCAATTCAGTCGACTCTTTGGACGTGGTTGCTCAAGAAATAGTGGCGTACGATCCAGATGCCTTGAGAAAACAACGACGCTTGTAGACCAGATGAACGCAAATTAAAAGGAAGTGTTCAAACAAGTCATCGAAGCTGTGAGTCGTCCGGTCGGTGGGCAGAAGCTATTCTTCATCGACGGGCCTGGTGAAGCCGGCAAATCATTTTTGCTGAAGCAGATACTTGCTCATGTTCGTCTGCAACAAAAAGTGGCTATAGCTGTGGTCTCCAGCGGAATTGCAGCAACATTATTGGCAGGAAGTCACACCGCTTATTCACGTTTCGGATCCCGCTCAAGCTGTTGGAGTTTTCAACATGCAGTCTTTCCTGACAGAGCCCTTATTCGCAAGGCGAGCTTGATCATCTGGGATGAGGCGCCTATGCTGAATCGAGCGTGTTTTGAGGCTGTGGATCGGTTGTTTCGGAGCATCATGAAGAACGAGCTGGAGCCATTCGGAGGCAAGATGATGCTTTTTAGTAGAGACTACCGATAGATCTTGCCTATGCTCAAGGATACTACTCGAGCGGAAACACTGGAAACTTGCTTCAAGTCTTCGCCACTTTAGAGCCATCTACAACAAATGCGTCTGGCTGAGAACATGTGCGTTCGGACAGCTCGAAATCCCGCAAGCGCTGCTGAGCTGGCCGAGTTTTCGGACTTCTTACTTCAGATTGGGAAGGGTCGCTACCCGATCAGCGCTGATATCAGTGAGAGTGACATTTGTCCTCCACGCGATATGTGCGTCATTTCTGAGACACAGCCGTGTGAGCGACGGGAGGACGAAGAAGCCAGAGAGGACGAAGACATGGAAGTCGCTTTAACCTTCAGTCTTCTTCCCGCAACCAAACCTTCGGTCGATCCAGATATAGATGACCCTGAGCAAAGCCGTCGAAAGCGTATCGTCAATGCGCTGATTGACGCGGTGTATCCGGGATTGCGGACGACACCCTACCGGATGAGTACTTCGAGCCATTTTGGCGCCAACGAATGCAAGCGTGCCATAAATAAACGGCATGGTGGCGGAGCGTCTATCGGGAAAAGAATATCTTTCGGTTGACAGTCTCGAAGGTGTTGCAGACCCGAACATGTTTGAGCCCGAATTCCTGAACTCGCTCAACTTCTCCGGTATTCCACCACACCGGATCGTTCTGAAAGTTGGAGCTCCGGTCATCATGATTCGCAACTTGAACAGCGACGCAGGGTTGTGCGACGGAATACGTGTCAATGCGTGGGCGAAGCATCGAAGCTACTATCATGTCGAGGCCACTCTTCTTTTTGCTTCCACCACGCTACTACAAAACCTACACCCAGAAGACATCTAAGCCCAGCGAGCAGTTTGCAATTCTTATTCCGCATAACGCTTCATTGACAGGAGCTTCTTCTTCACCGCCTTAGCAATCTACTTCGTGATCTATTTATTGGATATCAGGAGTGCAAAATATATTTTTTTGATTCTAATACATATGGCCAATAATATACAAAAAATGACATAAGAGCCTTTTATTGGTTTTGTAATTAATTCAATTTGAGCTTTATTGTATTGGTCTTTTATACTGTAGAGAATATAAAAAAGGTTTTTTATAAAGATTAATAAAAATGTCTCTATTCAAAGATTTATAATAAAATGTTTCTCCTTCACGATAAATTACGATCTGCGGTAATATAAGAAACTTTTTTTATATTCCCTATACAGTATGCTTCTACTGTTAGTGAGGAGGAAGTTGCGCACAACTGTGATGGCGTATTGGCACTGCTTCACTTGTAGTAGTGACAGGGTCCGTCTTCATGTTTAGAAGAAGACATGTCGTCATTGCCGGATGTTTTGAGCGACTCGGCATGTTTCAACGTATTTCAGACGCACAATTCAATCAAGACTCCGCGATCAGAGACAGTAGCCTCCTCACACGTTAGCAGTCGCAAGGTGAGCGAAGAAGATGTATAACTCGACACTCTCACACAAGTTTGAATCATTCATTTTCTACGAATTGGCCACATCGATACGACCGTGGATTCTAAAATCACTAATCTGAATCTCCTTGCCGCTGTCAGCGTAGTCTCCCTGGAAGCGTGACAGACGGAACGCACGCCAGCTTAGTGGACGGTAGATGAGCTCTTCCTTTTCCTTCATCACAATGGGTTTCACCTCGGCCTTGTACGAAGGATTGTAGAAAAAAGGCGCTGAATATCGCTCTGCGTCCCCATTTGCAAGCACACGATGTAGCGGAGCAATGAACTTGTCATTGGACCACACCTGCACCATGTCACCAATGTTGATAGTGAACGTCCCTTTGCGCGGCGGAACTAGTGTCCACGTTTCTGAATCTCGATGTAAAGCCTGCAATGACGCCACTTCGTCGTCCTGCAGTAGTATAGTCAAAGCACCAGCGTCTGTATGGTGATACACACCCATTGTCTTCTCCGGCTCCGGTGCTCGCGGATAGTGGTTGAGTCGCAAGAAACTCGAATTGTCACTATGAAAGAACTGGTCGAAGAAGGTGGGTCCTTCACCCAATGCAACGGCGAAAACCTTCAAGAGTCGGCGAGAGAGAAACTCCATCTTGTTGTAGTACTGCACCATCTCTCGACGGAATCCAGGCAGCACATTCTCATCAATCCACTGGTTTTCATCATCTCCTAGCCGTTCGTGCTTGTCATTGACTGGGTCATCTTCATTGACACCAGCAAAATCAAAACACTCTTTCCAGTCGGTTTTGTTCTTGGTCAGTTCGTCATCAAAGTAGCCTCTAGAATTCGTAGCACGGCGACGAATCGAGCGTTTGGTGTCCTTTGGTAGACTAAAGAACGACCGCATTGCAGCTTGGAACTGTTTCAACTCTTGGTCCGGCAGTCCATGGTTGGCGATGTAGAAAAATCCCCACTTGCTAGCAGCGTCATGGACCTCTTCAATAATATGACGCAGAGTCTTGTCCTTTACGTCAAGCAGCTTAGCGTCCACTTCAGCGTCGGTTGAGAGCGTCATGAGGGCGCCAATGTCAATGACTGCCACCTGAGGAATATCCATCTTGTAAGGAGTGAGTCCGGACCGTGAACAAAAGGTTGCGGAGTGAAGGGGAGGCCTTTGATGTACTCATTTAACAGCAAACCGTAAGAGGTATGACATACCGGTATCCGTGCTGCAAATTTGATCAATTTCGGTGGGTCCTCGTCAAATATAAATTGTAAATTTCACAGTGGTACAACTTTATGGCTTGTTTGCAAATTTCCTGCAAAACCACCAGCTCAAAGCGTATAATTCTTAGCTTTGTATCTCAAGAATTGCTGCCATATACAACGAGGGCATAAGTCAATTTGTCATAATACATGTAAAGGATTCGTTGCCATTCCTAACACTGCGATCGTCGTTGTCGCAAGCGTAACATCCTTTCCTCTAGCTAAACAAGCTCTTCACCGATGCAGACAGCCACGCCGACACAGTGCCAGCGGATACTGGTTCCATAGAAGTAATAGTGGGTAGACACCTTGTTCTTTTCCGTGTTGGTCTCGATCACCTCGGCAATGTCGAATATACCACAGCCGCCCATAGCGCCCCAGCCACGGCAGTTGCAGCCATACTGATTAGCACGCACCACTTGAGTATTGAGCATCCAGATAGCAGGTAGATTGACGGAGTCACCAGGGGGCATTCGAACCTTAGTCACAAACATCTTCATGCCGCCGTTCCAGCCGTGAAAGCCCATGTCGTCATAGTAGCCAATGCAGCCTTCCTGCTCGGCACAGCTAGTCGACGTCACAATTGTGACCTCGCAACCCGTGCTCACGCATGGTCCACCGCCAATGACCGATGAGTCGGAAGCATCTGCCAGATAACCGCCGAAGATAGTCGACTCGGTAGCTACTGCCTTACCGTCAGCCGTCGAATAACCTTGTGGACTCGAGTTGACGCCAGTGTAGTCGATGTTCAGGTTGTTCATAAAGACCATGTTATGCTGAGTACCAGCACTAGCATCGTATGATGACACCTTGGTCTAGGGGAAACTTGGCAAATCACGATTTGTGCATCGGCTGTATGACATTGTGCCACATTTGAGAACACGGCGTGATGCGGAATGATCTCTCTCATACTTTGCTCAAGTGCTCGAGTCATCTGGCTCAACGAAAGACCTCAAAGGCACACTAAACGCCGTCAAGTAAAGCAAAGCATGTCGTACGCGAACGAGCCAGATGATCTCTCATGCACGTTAGACCATTAGAAAATCTCCATTGACGATCTCAATCCCTCTTGCAATGGTCAATACCTTTTTCACTGCAATTGTAGCTATCGCTATCGTCGATTGGGTCTCTGCTGAGGTGAGTCAGGTTCATCTCGGCGTGTCCAGCTCTGCCGTTGGTTGTGACAACGGCATTGCCGTATCCTTCGCCACAGATGTCGTATCTAGTCAATACTATGGCCAACAACGTTAATATCACCCGCACCGCTGTGAGCTACTCTGTGCTGGAGCCCATGTACAACAGCACCTACTCGTCACCATATCTACACACAGCATTGCTTTGCATTCGTTCGTGTCGCTGCTGCATCCTGGCTCTGATACGGAGGAGACAATCCTTGGGGTTGTCGGAGACCCAGGTGATTCAATCTGCGAATATACGCGGTTGATGTAACCCCTTGTGATTGCCATTAATCCCCATGAGAGGATAGCGCGATGTCATGTTTTGGTGGTGTTTGAATCAATGGTCACCACGGACGCAGTGCCGACCGATGACTTTACAATATACGCCAGCGGATCGGATAGGACGATATGGCTGCAGCATTAGTATCAATTCTTCTGGTTGGCAAGAAAGTTCACAAACTCAAAGACAAAGGAGGATGCAGTCAATGGCATTTACCGTCAAAACTGGAATTTGTATATGATACAGCAGCAATAGATATGGTTGGCGAGGTGCGACAGAGGCTTCGCCATAGCGTAGATCAAGCTTTACCTTTTGACTCGGCAATGTCCAGCGCAGATTTCGCCATTCTCTTCGTTAATGTTTTCGTCTCCTTGCTTGATGCTTTGGTAGGGGTGGCAAATGTCGTATACTCTTTCTTGCTCTTCTCCTCTTGTTCTGATGAGGGTGGTGGTTCATGAGTATCATCTGTAGGTTGCAAGGCAATCGTAGCCTTGTCCACAGCTTTCATAGACGTGACAAAGTGTGTCGACACTTTGGCTTGACGCTCATCAAGAGCTCGTGGTTGAACATCCGTCACAGTATCCAGTGTCTTGACAACTTTCTTGGTAATGGTCAGCTTTTCGGGACTTTCTTCATTCAAGCAGGTGCTCGGATTTGCTGAAATCTTGTCATTGCGTTTGTCGGCTTCCAGCTTCGATGCCTCTTCCAATCTAGTAGCCCACATTACACGATTTCGCTCCACATTCGCTAGACAGCCTTCCAACCCGGCTAACATTCCTCCGAGTGCACGCCACAAAGGGAATGCACACGAATCAACGAAGGCCAAGTTCACCCGAGCAAATTCGGCTGAGTCGGGACGACCATCCATAAACGCTGTTGCAGAGATTCCCATTTCAACCTCCTCAGCATGCTGTTCATTGAACTCTTCAAGCAATCTCGTCGTCCAGCGAAAGTGCTGCTCGCATGTTTGAGTTGGGCCAGAAACGTCTGCTGAATGAATCACGGCGTCCACGAGCAGCTCACGCAATGCGTCATCGTCGTGACGGCTTCCACGAACTTGCGCTTCATGCAGCTTTGCTACAATACTCGCGTGTCGGTTCATATCCGTGGCAAGAATCGAGCGAATAATGCGCTTGCGGACGACACGACGGCTACCGGTAGAATCACCAGAGCAGTCCTCAAGACCGGCAAGCACATCATGGCCAGGTTTTCGCATCGTCTCGAAGCATGCAGCTGCGTGCATGTTCTCTAGAACAGAATGGTCATTATAACGACGAGCAAGTCGTGAGCTGCATCTCACGTGGAAGTCGTTAGTACGAGCATCGTGGCCCATATCGTGGCAGAAAGCGGCCACAAACAGTGCAAGTCGCTCACGTGGAGCAAGAACTAATGCTCCACACCGCTTCTGCCGGCTCCTTTCAATAGCTTGAGCCTTCGTTGTGGCACCTACTCCCAGTGCAATTGAAGCAGGTACTAGGGACGGAGCCAGCTTTTTGCTCTGCGCACTGAGCATCAAGAACGTCATGTGCAAAGTCGCAAAGGCATGGTATGTGTTGTGGTACGGCACGTCGAGGTATTGAGCTTGCACACTATGCAAAAAGCGACGCAAAGTGGCCTCGGGTAAAGCAAACCCGTCCATGACATCATGCAGCTCAAACATATCCACGGCAAGGTCAATGAGCTGCGCGGGTGAAAACTGCCACGGATCTAGATCCCATTGAAACACTGGACTTTGAACCTCTTGTCCGGCGGGGAGGCCAATGCTGCCTGAAAGTGAATTCAGCATCTTACTTCCACCACTGCTACTCAAGAAGCAGCCCTCGTGGTATGATGTGGCAGCGACAATTGCTGCTGCATGGTCTTGATCACTAATGGTGGACGAAAGACGCGAGCGAGGTCGTCGTCGCCGCCGCACAGGCGACGCAGTCGTGTACTGCGATAAAAACGTCCGCGTCACATGACCCTCTCCTTCACTGTCGCTGCTTTCACTATCCTCGTAAGAAGGAGACTCAAACACCAGTTCCCAAGCGCGGCGTTCCACGAGAGCTGAGAGTTCCACACAAATTGCGCGCAAAACTTGCTCGTCTTCTGCGTCGAAGCCCTCAGTGTCACCGTTGAGATTAATCTTGTTAACAGCATAGAAAACGCCAATAACTGGTCGATCGTCGCTATCATCGTCGGTACTGCTGCAAGTACTAAAGCTACTGCAGCGACGTCCAGATCGGCTCGAAGCTGTTGAGGACGCAAATGGCGCAATAGACGATGATGCGGACATCGACGGCTGTGCCTTGATTGGAACGCACAGTAAACTTGAAGTCTGCATGCCCATCAAACGATCATAGTCGTTGTCAAATTCTGGGTGGATATTAGCCTCACGGACAAGGCGCACAGCTGCACCCGTGGCCGCAACACGACCTTGTAGCTTCTGACCAATTGGAAGCGCATATCCTCGCCAGTCAGCGCCCACACGAGCAAATAACGAACGGCGCGGCGCATCAACAAGAAAGAGGGCACCATGCGAAGCTCTCATAGCTCGGCATGCTGCAGCCTCAACATAAGTAAACACAGCTCCAGCTTGTTCTCCGGGCATGGTGCCAGTGGCTGCAGGAAGACGCAGAGAAAGCAAAGATGTACTGATTCTCTGAGACGTTCGTGCTGCATCCTGCCGCTGGGTGTGCCGCAATGCTGACGCAACCTGACGTGCGATTCCTCGTGCAAGATCCTCGTCATGTTGGTCGAAATAGAGCTTCTCCAAGCTGATAGCTGGCGATGCTTCTTGCAAATCCCATTGCGAACTGGTCATGCGCTTGTCGAACAGTTCCAACACTGCAAGCACAACACCAGAGGTTGGATCCTTCACGGGGACAGCTAGAACCATCTTGGAGTGTTTTTCATGAGACGATGAATCCGCTTTAGCATCGCGCACGTTCACTACATTGCCAGTGTGTGCTGCAGCTTTGGCACATTTACTGCCTTGCGATAGAGGGACACGAAATTCGCCTTGAGTTGCGTTGCCCGGTGAGTAAAGTTCGCGCGTGAGTGGATCCTTCAAGTACACGTTGCATTCAGCAACACGGAACCAGGACTTTTCCACAATCGCCCGTGCAGCTGCTAGAATCATGGCAGTCGGTTTGGGAGAGTGCTCGAGTTCTCGAAAGAGAAGGTCTGAGAGCTCGAGCAAAGCTTGTGCCTTTTCCTGTGCTTTGGTAGCAGCATCTTCAAGTGCCAAATGCTGCAAAGAGTTCCCAATGTGACTGCACACTGCGTTGCATAGTTCCACGTCACACTGTCTAAAGGCTCGACGATCCGAGCGCTTTGCTTTTAGAGACCCATAGAATACAGCGACACCATTGAGTTGATACTTGCGGCCGCGATCAAACACTGGGACACAAAGCACATTCCCATCGAAAAGAGGTTCTGCAGTCGACGCAGCGCGTCCAATGACGCCTTGCCCCAACGACACGGTAGCCAGATTTGTTTCAAAACCGGTACTAGCAAGACGAGGCCACAGAGTTTTCGCATCACGATCGCATGCGTACACTGTCCATCCTTCAACACAAAGAGCTCGTTGTAAAATATCCAGTAAATACAGTGGAACCTCCTTCGATACGTTTGGCTGGTCGGCTACACAGCAGCGCATACTTGATACAGCGTCCAGACTATCCTTATTGCATACATTGTTCAATAAAGCTTCGATCGGCAATACTGCACGCAACAGCGACCCTACAAAGCCACAAAAAGCTCGAAGTGGTTCGTTCGTCGACGAAAGGGAGCGAAAAGTAAGCGGCGATCCCTCCGTCTCACACTTGCCAATCCACGCAGTAATGTCGTTGGCATCGTGACGTGAGTTATACACTTCTACAACCGCTTGAACGTTTCCGCTACAGTCAACGAGAGGCATGCACAAATAGCACTACACAAGAGTCTCAATTAGCAGCGTAAGTAGTCTCAATGTCAGTGATCCAGTTTGTACCTGAATGTGGTTGCTGCGGCCGTCAGGAAGCTCCACACGAGCCTGTTTACAGGCTTTTGCACTTGGATAAAAGGTCGAGCAGTGCGGTGCAGCTCGTGCCTTTTGTCTTGCACTCGTCGTGCTTGAAACTTGTTCGAGCATCTGTCGAATGCTTCGTCCGTTGAACTCAATGACGGCACTTGAGCCACTGGCGACGGTCGTGGCTGGCAGTACGAGCTCGAAAGTCAAGACACAATACTCTGCGTCGAGGAGCGTAAGAAACTGATTTTGAACTGCTAGTAGCGACTCCAACGGACAGTCGTTAAAGACGCAGTGCACACACGTGTCCACCAACGAGTGCTGAGCTGACGAAAAGCGCCGCGTGTGCTTAAGCGCCAGTTCCTGCGCTAATCTGTCGCTTCGAAACATGAACAATGAGCGACGATTATTCCAGTATGGAGAGAAAAGTTCAGTCCGACCAACGGACAGCAACTAACCGTCGAGTGACGCGAACGTGGGTGCGCAACATGTTCCACCACCTTTGAGCGCGTCGTGTGCCATCTTCCAAGACCGAGCCAACACTGAAGGAGGACATTTGACGTCTTGAGGACGAGATGCGGTCAGTCATTCGAGCGCCAACTGCCGGCGTCAACGTCATTCTCTCGTATGCGTCTTGGAGTGAGGCCCCGCCAGCGTCAACTCTCTCTCCTCTTTCTCGACTGTGGGCGTGTCTCGGACAGGGGTATGGGAGATAGAGGATGGGACAGTGTGTGTGATTGGGGCTCGAAGACTCTAACACCACATGGGAGCTTAAGGCTTATGGTTTGTCTCGAATTTTATCTCGTACATGGACTATGCATTTTTTCATCTCTCAATCTATGATGCATCATCATCAATCATAACCCCATAAGGTCTCACCGATTCATTCTTCATTCAGCGTTAAAATCAGATGCCGCGCGGCAAAATCCGATTGAATAAAGGGGCGGTGCTGGCGATTGTTGTTTTTCTCACAATGACTCCCCCCCCCCTCTCTCCTTGTGCGATATGGGCAGCTCGTTGTGGATCATTTTTAGCTTCACGTTAATTGACTGGCGTTTGCGCTTGGAGCAGCCCAACCGCCCGCTGTTCTGCGGTTTATCCCGGCAAAGTCATGCCACTTTAGACTTGTGACACTTCGACCAGATAGCGTTTCATATCTCCTTTTTGTAATAAAAACCTAGGGTTTCGCCTACACACCTTTACCAAGCACTGATGAAAACCTTTCGATATCAGTCCGACAACGAGAAGATTGGCTATAAAGCCGACCTCGAGTATTTCAAATATTAAGTCTTGGATGCTCTACGATCCTCTGCCTTAGTGTTCTAGTGCGACGGCCATCACGAATGGCAGAGAATTGGACGCCAAAAAGCCACATGTTTCTCCTTATCTTCGTCTCACCAAATAGTCAGCAGCAAGTTCATGAGATCTGCGACATCACTAATTAACATTGTCCACCACAAATCAAGCCACTCGTCCTCCAATTTTCTGAGGAAGTTTCAGCGTGTATCCAGGTTGCTATCTACCAAGCATGCGAACGCTTTCTCGTAAACACAAAAATATGTTGCTCGTCTGCGCCTTAACTGCCTCTAAATGTCTCCATGCGTCCCTGAGCAGCGTCACTATGTTGATGCGTCGCAGCTTCAGTACTCGGCGATACACTCTGCCAGATTGCTTCGTAGCGTTTCTTTGGCTCTTGGGGATCCACAACCACGCTCTTGTGCGTCCTCTACTTCGGCAGCTACCTGTCGTGCGTAGGGGCAGGGTATCGGATCAACGAAAGCGGCTGATGGCACTGCGAGCAGAGTTTACTCGTCCTGAACGCGTCCAGGAACACCACCGTCGCGTGCTTTCGCACCACCTGTTTCAACTTTATCACCGGATTGGACACTTGTCCCCTGCTCACTCCAGTCTCCATACGCCACGCTCATCTTCTTGTTCACTGTCGGAACAATGCCTTTCGCAATTACTTGGACCGCCACACAAGCCATGTGCTTCCGAAAACATTTTTGACACGGCTGTTCCGCGCTGAAGTTCACCAAGAACGTCACGTTGTTCTAAAAGTCCTGCAGTCGCTCCAGACATTTCGTGTAGCTCGTGGCTTTAAACTCCGGCATCTCTGCAAGAATCTTCTCGTATCCAGGGTGTTGTTTCTTCTGGCCCTCGATCCAAGCAGTAAATCGTTTATGGCCAGCCATGTGTCGGTAATCTCTAGTAGTCACTTGCACAATGGCGCGCACGTTACGAGGCACAATTCTCCGTATCTGCTCCAGGTAGCCCATCTTTTCTTCTTTCGCGATGCCTCTCTTGCTGTAGACAAAGGACATCTCTCACAGCAGCACACAGCGCTCGCATCCCGGATTGAGGCTAATGATGACGTCTGACACGTAGTCAAGTGAAAGCACAGGACACTCGAAGACTTCTTGCTCGTTTTTTCTCGCTCTCTGTCCGTGGTCGCAGAACTGACGCACACTTTGCTTCCACAGACAGCTCCAAATGCTTGCTCCTAGAAACACCACTCTCCGTTCACATGGCCTTAAACTGAGAGATGACGAAGACGTGGCGCATTACCGTTCATCAATTCTCCTGGAATGGCTTTGTCGACAGCAGGAGATTTCAATTGTCGCCCTCTCGTTTCTTGGTGCGCAAGCAAGAATCAGCCCGTGTAGACGCGTTGGTCTGATATGCGATCTCGTGCACGTTGTAGACAAAGAAAACAGCGAGACACTCGGACTTTCTTCTCCTTTGGCACCTTCTCCATCCTCTTCTTGACCGCGCTCCGGCACTTTTACAAGAGTCGAACGTCAAACTCCCGACTATTTTCCTGAATATAATATGGTCACAGAATCCACTGCGCGCTCTCCATCGGCACTATCTGGCGTACGCTGTCTCACATATACAGCGCTTCCGCCACGTCTGTCTTGTCAGTACTTTTCGTACGCGCCCATTACCTTCGCGCTCAAATCTGGTGCAATGAGACGCGTCCGAGGAGTTGACGCGGGAGCTGTCCGCCAATCACAGTCCGATGAGAGCTTCAAAATTCCCTTGAGCTTCGTGTGTACGTTTTTATGAAAGTTTGATGATTACGTTTTGCTCGTCGTGTCTATGAAGAGCTCTTCGATCTGCCTGCTTGTGCACATCGCCAAGGCAGCACAAGTAATTGCGAACCTCCTTGAGGTTTAACATTGCATCATGCTGGCTGACCGTATACACAAGAAGAGACCGCCTCAAGAATTGGCATAAATCCATGATTTCCTCTTCAAATTTCGTCCATTTCGAGTGTCGTGCTTTTGAGTGTCCGTGTATCAAGAAGGACGCTTAGGATCTGTCCTCTGTGCGACGCTGGCGCTGTCATCATTCTGCCATTCAGCATGTCGCATCGCCCACAATCCATCTATGATAGCGTAGCCTGATCCGCATTGTCGCCATTGTTTTCACATACTTTGCATAAGAATGAAGCGAGGATAAGGTGCTGTTTTCCACCAAGTTTATTCAGACTGCTAGAGTGTCGAATCACTTTCCGGTAATTGTGCAAAATGCTTTCGGTACTTGCAACAAAGTTTGCCGGTGTCGAAGTATCCAAGGCGGAGCCAAACACTAAAAATGTATGAACAAGCTTCTTAAACTTGAACCTCGCGTCCCTCTCGTTTGCTTGCTGGAAGCAAATCATGCTTCAAATATCGAAGTCATCCAACAACTCCGTGTGACTGCTTCAAACGAAGGTCGTCATAGCATTTCGCATCCAGACAGTAGGTCATTCTCGTGCCATAGCATCCACCACATCCCGAACATTAGTTGTGCCTTTTGTGACAAAGTCCTTGCACGCTAAAGAGTACCACCTAGGTTTCATTCTTTGCTCTTTAAGTGCCTCTGTCAATTCCATGAAGCGATGGTTACACTGCTCCAAGATCCTCTTGCTTCTCTTCCTGAAGCGAATGAGCTTTAGATACAACACGAATCCCGGAGCTGACGTCTTCAGGAAGGCAGCTGTCTCCTCTTTATTCCTCTTCAATGTAGCTCGAAGGTTCTTCATTCGCTTGTGAGTTCTCGCAAAATCCCTCACCCATGAAATCTTCGAGCCGGACTTTCGGATGAGGTACTCCTCCAAACTGATTCTATCGTACAAGTGCTTATGCATGCGAACTTCTCCAGAAAAGCGATACAATTCCCTCATACCATAGTTCTCCACCATCTCAGCCACTGTAACGAGTGGTGAGTAGTTCTCCAGCTTCGACTCACATTCTCGACAAAGCCCACAAAAAATAATCGGGTTGTCGTTGTCACACTTGCAGCAGTACGCGGCTAAGTGCGGCTCACAGTTTGGGTAGTTGTCTCCTGTGATCAATTGCAGTTTTGAGAGCGTCTGGTTGCTCAGAAAAGTTAGCATGTACTCGAATACCGTCTCATTCCCTACGCAAAATTTGTAGCCCCGGGGAATCCTTCGTGCCAAAGCCTTTGTGCATTTGTTCAAATGATTCGTGAAGCCTCGAGTCGTGAACTTACTCCCACAGTATCTGCAGAGCGACGTCGACTTGGCACGTTTCATTAGTGACTGATCGCGGACTTGAGCATTTGTGGCAGATCTTCTCTTCATCTCGGAAATTTCGATACTTTTATTTTCCTTTTGCAGAAATAAGGAAACTCATTCAACAGCATATCTTAAATCTTGGCAAGCCGAGCGTTATTTAAGAAGCGAAACCAATTCTTCTGGCTTGGTAGACCTTGATGAGAAAAAGGGTTTTACTAACTAATGTGGCTCTTGTGCCCGCTCACACTAAATCACTCGAATTATAGCATTGCATCCAGCAACCTAAGAAATCCGTAGAATCATTAAGTTTGACAAAACGAATAAAACGCACTCTTGGCTCAGATAAATACAGTCAGTTTTGCGAATACCATTTCGGCATCTTTTATGACAAGAAAAGTGATCGAAAATGCTAAAACTTCAATCTCGTTAATTAGTTTTCTTCGTAGATTCCAGAAGGTCACTTGTCAAATTTCTCCATATCCCAATAAACCATGCGAGCCACTCAAATCGTCCGTCGTCTTGTAGCCGCGCGTGCGCTCCACGCGCGTGTAGCACCTCGTGCTGTCTCCCCCTTTGTCTCCAACTCACTCGCAGCCACTCGTCAATTGCTTCAAGTCTCGTCTACGCGCACGTTCGCTACCGATGGCAATGACTTTTTCCTCGAAGACGATGAGGAAGATTCCTTTGTCCAATATCCGTCTGTAGCTGCTCGTGTCCAGTGTCAGGCGCCTCAATTCACAGCTCCTGCAGTGGTGAATGGCGACATTACCGATGTGTCGTTAGACACGTATCGTGGTCAATATGTGGTACTCTTCTTCTACCCGAAAGACTTTACGTACGTGTGTCCCACTGAGATTATCGCGTTTAACGACCGCGCCGAGGAATTCAAGGCGCTGAACACGCAGCTGATCGCCATATCATGCGACTCGCCCGAGAGTCATTTGGCTTGGACGCGTCTACCTCGCAACAAAGGTGGACTGGGGCAAATGGACATTCCCATCGTCTCGGATATCACCAAGGTCATTTCAGCAAAGTATGGTGTACTGGTGGAGCAGGACGGCGTGGCTCTACGCGGTCTGTTCATTATGGACAAGGAAGGTGTGCTGCAGCAGATCACAGTCAACAATATGCCCATTGGTCGCAGTGTCGACGAGACATTGCGTCTCATTAAGGCGCTGCAGTTTGTCGAGGAGCACGGAGAAGTGTGTCCAGCCAACTGGCAGCCTGGTGAAAAGACTATCAAGGCTACTCCAACTGACAGTCACGTCTACTTTTCTACGGTCAAGGAAGACGGAGAAGACGATGACGCTACCGCTTTGACGCTGGTGAAGACCAAGGCACAGTTCCAAGCTCTGATTGAGAGTGGCAAGCCCGTGGTAGCTGACTTCATGGCTCCGTGGTGTGGTAAATGCACACAGATCGAACCAACAGTAGTGAGTCTAGCGGAGACTTACTCGGAAGTGACGTTTGCTAAGCTGGACGTGTCGATTCCTGAAGTGGAGAAGCTCAAAGACGAACTTGACGTTGGCGCGTACCCAGAGTTCCGCTTCTTCAAGGATGGCAAGGAGGTGCACGAGAAGGTCTCTGGCTACAAGAAGTCTCTGCTCAAGAACGCTGTGCAGAAGCTGCTCTAAGATGCTAAAGGTGCGCTAAGATGCTAAAGCTCCTGCTCCATGAAGTATCCCACAAGTTCAATTCCAATGCAACATGCGGCGTTCACATTTTTTTTCCATGCGTTAGTGAAGCACTTATGAAGTCTGTCCTATGTCGTGTCAGCATCGTACCGAGCGCGAGCTAGTCTTTGCCGGCGTTCTTTATCAGATGTGGCGTCTGAAAGGTCTACGGAGGCCGAGGGTGGTGCCTTCGAGCCGAGACCTGCCAAGTCGCTCCGACCACTTGCTGCTTTGATTGGGGCCGTGATGCCCGTGCCGTGTTTGCCAAGACCTTCCCCACTCTTCCACCCCATCATCTTGAGCATTTTCCCACCAATACCCGACTCGAGGCTAGCTGTAGGCTCAGGATCGACTTTACTAGGAGCACCCGAGTGTTTACTTCCGAGCGGTTGGGTAGATGACGCATGATCACTTCGCCGCTGTTTCTTGGCATCTCGTTCCATCTCCTTTTCATGTTCACGATATTGTGCAGCAATGTGCTGTTTGTTCTCCTTAGCCTTCGCTAGGTTGGCCAAGTGCAGCTTTGACAGCGTTTCGTGCTTGCGGAGCATTTCTAGAGATCCAAACTTTCGCCGGCAGAGCTATTGGTTGCAAAATATGTATCACAATGTCAGCAACTTGGTCACGAAAGCCATTCATATCGTCGCAAATATTTTACCAGACAAATAGGTGCAGCTTGAGAAACATTAGTCAGCGCCTCAATGACAGAATCCGCAGCATTAGACGAAGTACTTGTCGTTGCCTTTTGCTGCGAGGACTCACGAGACTTTGCAGCCTCGTCAAGATTTGCGGTCGATGCCCCTGGCGCTGTGCTGCGTGAATGCTGCTGTTGAGTAGAAGCTATGGGTTCTCCACTCTTTTGTGTGGCTGCTTCTCGTTGCCGCTGTGACCACTTTGCTATATCCGCTGCACTCTTACGCTTGACCCCAATGCTAGTCACATTGACAGCACTGGCAGGAGGTGCGTTGGCATCGCTACCGATCGAGCTAGTTTCTTGAAAAATCGACGACGTCGATGCGAAAACCGCACTTTTGATACCAATCGACATGCCTGGCATCTTCTTCTTGTCCTTTTTCAGCGATAGACTCAATGCTGGCTTGCTCACTGCAGCAACCTTTGGAATTGCAGATTCTTCGTACGCTTCGTCGTCAACAGGCAGGGGTGGTACATATTCCTCGAATGCTGCAGCTCCGCTATTTGCAGGGTTCACACACCGGTAGTACACGCCTGAAAACGAATTTTGGTAAATCTTGGTAGGCACGTCGTAGTAAAACATGCTGTCTGGATCCCAGTAAAGACCACTCTCGCTGACATACACATAGCTGCCACCTGCTGTCTCGAATGGTGCTGGCCACATTTTCTTCGGCTCTTCAAAGCGAGGCACAACTTGAGCCGCAGCACTATCCAAAAGCGCATTTACATCTGCTTGAACGCTATTCTGCTGAAGATCACAATCAGAAATAATTGGGCAATGCAACATTCATGCACGCGTGACATCCTTGAAGATTAGAACATTTGAATCGTACTCTCGGGACGAGCATCTCGTCCAATTTAGAAAATGCAGCATGCGTTCACCTGATCATTTTGCGCCACGTCAGCTCCGCGTCCTTGTGAAAGCGACCATTGAGCTTGTTCCAATGCTGTGACTGCCATGGAGCTACCAGCGCGTGATCCTTGATGGAAATCCACTGAGTAGCGCGACTTCGAGGAGAGAGTATCGCGCGCATACGACAACTCCACGCGAGTGTTGTGCACAATCAAGCCTTCCGATTTCTTCAGAGCATTCGTCGCTGTCTACAGCGGGTCACACGGATCACATTCCTCTGTCAGTACAATTATTGCATATGCACAGCACATAATCGTACTTCGATGTCGCGGAACTCGATAAAGCCGAACCCTCGCGACAGCCTCGTTACGCGATCTCGGATCAAACGGATATCTTGTACACCATCAAACTCTGCAAATGCCACGTGAAGCTGCAGGTAGTGTCCATTACCAAGTCAGTCGTGGTAGTAGAAAATACATCGATCGAGTACTCACCTCGCCTTCCTCGATATCCGGTGGAAGCATGCGCACTACTAGCACTTGTGATGGAGGAACGCTCCTAGTCGAGTCGACACCTGCGCCACGTCTTCGAGGAGCCATCTCGCCATCCCTTGACCGAGCACCATAAGACGACGCTGGAGCGTAAGACGAGCCATCGCTGATCTTCTCTTCTCCGCGATGAGAGTCATTGCGACTACGCGTTTGCTCAGCGCGAAATGCTGCAGTCACGGGGGCCTCTTTGCTATGAATTGTCTTGGGTGCATTGCACTGGAAACAATTTGTTCGTCGAGCAAAATTGGTGACATTGCACTGTCATCACACGCAATTATGTCAAGTCTACAGAGTCTCAACAGATCGTCCCAAACTTCATCACAAACCTCTTCACAGATCCAGTCTGGTCGTGGCCGCCAGCGTTCTCCAACATGCTGACTATCCATTTTAGGATGTCGATATCCTCCACTAGAGCCTCTTGGTCGACCAGAGTCATCATCCCGACGAAATCCGTCCGTATAGCTGACGTTTACATGACAATGTTGCAGTACAAGAGGTCTCAATTCTGCATTTACAAGGTCTTAGAGCTTGTTCAAGGATAGGGAAACATGACAAGAGGTTCTACCGAAAGCACGCATAGCTTCCATTGCTCTCTCCACAGAGTCAAAGTCCACAAACGCGAACCCACGCGATTCTCTAGTAATCTACAAAGGAGCACAAGACAGCAAAGATTAATACTTTCTCATCGAGTAATAGTAGACACTACGACTCTATACTTCAAGTACCTTGTCGTAAATGGTTCTAGCCTTCAGTGGTCGTAAAGGTTGAAGCGCGCGGAGGATCTGGGCGAGGGATGACGAAGCGGACGGTGAGTAACGAGACGAGCTGTGGCTTGTAGGGAACTCTCTGCTTCTCCTGTTCTACCGCAGTCTGTTACCCGTTCTTCGATCATTCTACACACTTGCTTGGCTCTCTCTCTCTCTCTTTTTTTCTCTCTCTACTCAATTCTAATTATTCAAGTGGCACTTGTTTGTACCATTTCGTCGTCGACCGAGTGTGGAAGATTACGCAGCAACAGTGTGGAGCTAGGAGGACAATCTTGCTGACGACCGCGTGGACTGTGGCGCTGTCCATGAGGTGAAAGCGACGCGTCATGGCGCTCGAAGTGCGGCGGGATAGGCATTGGTTGGAGTAGTTCTTGCAGTGTTGCTGTTGAGTGGAAAGTCTTGAAACTACAAAAGTAGCCATGAAATTAAATCTCTGAGCTCTGTTTCTCCTACAATATCCAGGTTTATCTGGATGGATACTTTCTCACCTCTATGTTGCTGTTTATCTAATTCTCTTGGATACGGTTTGTCAACGGAATCAACTGCGCGCTCCAGTCAGTGCCATCTGGCGTTAGAATGTCTTGCAGCACTTCCGTCACACCCGTCTCGTTTGTACACTTACATGCACGCATAGTCATATACATGAGAATTTCTTTTTCCTTCTTTTGTTTCTTGGAGAGATCGTTATCAAAGTTTCCTAATGTGATCGGGTAGAGTATCCAATTAGGCTGGAGACTTTCTCAAGCTTATGCTGCACTCTCTGTGATGAGCACACACGGATACTTTCCCACATGTCGGGATTCTTCGCTACAATGAGACGCGTCTTTGGTGGTCAAAAATGGTCTTGCCGGTGTAGTCGGATAGAAGGAGACTGTTCTCCAGACATGGAATAGTGTGACCACATGTCAGGGTTCCATCTGGATGTGTTTTAGCGCATGAGTGCTGCGTTGGATCTCGTGTTGAAGAAGAGGGGCATGGCAGATCGTGTTCAGGCGGCACGTGAGTCCTTGCCCTGCTTGGAAGCGCTCTCCACGATGGTGTCAGCAGGCTTCTGTCTCTACGGCTTGCGCTTGGTGTGTTTATGTAGCTCCTCCATCGTCGTCGTTTGTCTTAAGCCGTGGATGCTCTTGTGCATGGTATACGTTTGACGGTGCAAATGGAAGAGTGCATACCCATGTATCAGCTATACATCCCACTTTGGGTTCGCCACATGACAGGCTAAGAGCCTTCCACCAACTCGGGCGCAAGGAACCCTTCAGACGGAGGATAGAAACAAACGTGGATATGAAACAGTATCCATTCAGGTGTATTGGATATCCTAGGTGACATTTACACTGCTTCCTATAATAATAAAACCTCCATGATGGCCAGTCTTGCTGTCTATCTGTATCTATCACGACTTTTTCGAGCCGCCAAAGCCTCCAAAGCCCATCATGGCCATCATTGCGGCGTCAGCATCCGATGCTTCATCTGCAACTTCAAGCTTTTTGTCTGACACATCACCATTCTTCTTGTCCGAGTTTTCCAGGCCCGATGATACCTGTTCTCCCGATTTCTTGGCTCGCTTTAGCTCTTTTTTCTGCCGCTTGATACGCGCTTCGTTTTCCTCAGCTTCCTTTAGCTTCTTCTCATAATCTGATCGCTCAGAATGAAAGGTGCATACGTAGATGTTAAGAGAGAAAACGGCATGTTAAGCAATTACTTTGCTTCTTGAACAATTGGCGTTACGACAATAGATCAATAGCCACATACCTTCCATTATGTCCAGCTTCTTGGTCATCAGAGGATCCCATTTGCGCTTGGACGCACTCTGCAGTCGATTCTTCACCTGGTCCACCGTTGAGCGCTCCACCCGCATGCTGTAACCAAGCTTGCGCAAATCTACAAGGCAGTTAGTGATGCACAAGAGACAACATACTCTGTTAAGACATCGTGAAAAGGAACTGCTGCAGACAAAGACGTGCTCAAACGACCACGCACGCTTTTTGCCGTTGATATGGTCCAGGTACGCCACCGAGTCCTTAAGGCCACACTCGCAAACCTCACAGTAATAGCCAGCGTTCTTGCTCAAGTCGTCTGACTTGACCACTTTCACTGTTCCCACACTGTTTTCCAGAGACATCTTGGCGGTACGAGCCTTCAGGAATGCCCGAGCTGATCCCGCAGGTCCTGCGGCTCCTTCACTTGCTGTCTGGAACTCCTCCTTCGCAGACGTAATCACTTTCTTCGCCTGCAATATGAGGCAAACTGCGCTTCATATGATTGAAGCATTCGATACACTTGTGGCAATGGGACGCACCTCCTCCTTCTCCAATTGACCGTCAGCACGGAGCTTAGCAAGCTTTTCGTAGTGTGCGCGGTCCCATGTCTGTCGAGCCACGTTAGCCACGCCCGAGCCTTTCCGAGCATTTGATTTCTCCTGCACAATGGCAGTATAACGAACACGAACATCGAAGTAAGTACTTGCAGTCGCAGTGACCTGCTCAGATCACATTTATCATACCGCCATTCTTGTGTTTTGGTAATAGTTGATGAAATTGCGACTTTGAGTTGCTAGTATGCAACATATTAACTGTGCAACATATCAATTGTGCAACATCTCTTCGTTAGGTTGCGCTCGATATTTTGCGGTCGGTGACGCACCAGACAGAAAGCTAGACCCTCAGATTCGTCGCGATGGTTCTCGCTCACCAGGACGCATGGAGAAGCCACCCGTTCATATCCAAATGTGCTAAGAAGCCCTTCACAGGTCTGGGCTTGGCCTCTGCCATCTTTGGCGTCTACCTCGTGGCAGATTCTGTCAGCACGCGCTTCTCATCACACGACAAGGAGGGTGACGCACACTCGGAGATGGACGGCAACAAGTTTGAAGGCGGACACGGTGAGACCAGCAAGGCATCGTAGCTCGCTAAAAGCTGTCAGATGGAGCCTCAGCGACACAGAGGACACAGTCACGCCGCAGGGGACGAACAAAACTCGTGAGCCATTTAAATAAACGCTATTGCTTGGGTCGTTTCAGTGCTTCTTGATCCACACTAAGAAGAGGCTTGTGTACGTACGTACGTCCATGTACAGGCAAATGCAATAGTTAAAAATTGTTATAGTGTAGCGTTGTATGGCACATCAGCCAAGCCATACAAATAGCTGATGCTCTGATAATTTACGAGCTGTTACCAGTCAAATGAGGTGAGGTCGTCTTGAGGAAGTTCCTCGTCTTCGTCCTCGCTTTCGCCAGTTCCAGCGCTTCGGCGTTTGCTGGTTCGGGAGCTGTTGTCTTTTTGCAGCTCCAGCATCGACACGCGCGTCATCAACTGCGTGATAAGGAGCATCGTCTCAGCCTTCAACTCTTCTTGCTCAAGAAGTTGTTGCTGCATCTGCATGTTGCTTTGAGCGAGCTGCTCAATCTGCTTTTGCTGTGAAGCCAGCAAACTGCGTAGCTCATGCACTGCCGAAGATGTTGCCCCACTCAGTCTTGACGCGTGATTTGTAGTGGCGCGTTCCCCAGTGCCTCCAGTTGCTTCACCTGCAGCTAGGACGCTCGACTTGAAAGAGCTTCCTATATGTCCGGTTGTTGGCGAAGCATGAGGGCTTCCATCGCTAGTACTGGGGCTTCGCGAATCTCCAAAAGCAATACTTCGATTGGGTAACGGGACCGTCGAAGACGGCAAAGAAGGAATGGCAGCGCCATAACGATCGCTGCCGCCAACTCCTAAAGTGAGCGCATGCTGCTGTTGTTGAAAGGCTACGGGGTTAAGCAATGAGCCCTCACGGACATTATATTCGAGCTCGGACTCATGCTTTAGCGACCGGCTGTGTGTGATCATGGCGTAGCAGGTGACACACACACGTTGTGGAGTAGTAAAACCCTTGGCTTCCATTGATATTTTCTTGTCCGCACTGTGCTGGCTGCAGATGGACTTACCGCAATTGCGGCAGTGGTGACGGTGCTTGAACATGCCGAAACTGGCACGGCAAATCGAGCATTCGTCGTCATGCTTCCACTCAGGTGGAGGGTCAAACTGACCTTGGCCGTTAGAGTCGTGGGAATCCCGATGGTGAGACCTTGCGAACAACGGTGGCGAGGCTCGTTGAGATCCATTACGTGGGGCTGATCGTTGGCAATTTCCCTGTACTGAATGGAAAAATCGATCTCTTGGGTCGACTTGACCATCTGCTGCATCTCTTTTCGTCCTGGTATTGCCTCGATGAGACACATTGTTATTGTCATCTTGTTCGTCCTCGTCGTCAGCCCGATCGTAGCATTGAAAGCTTGAGTTTTGTCGGAGATTTACGTGGCTGGGCATGACAGGTAGCGACAGGTTACGACTGTGGCTCCGACTCGACGCGACTTCGTCAGTATTGCCCACAATGGTGCCAGCGCTCATTGCAGTCACCATCGTTCGCAGCTCACGGTTGCTGACGGCACCATTGTTTTGTAGCTGGACTAGTAATGCTGCTGCGTGCTGCATCCGTTCCTGCTGCAGGTGAGACTTCCGACGGGTCTGATTCTGAAAGCCACCAGACAGTAATCCACGACGACTGCCAGTACAACGTCCAGTAGTGCTAAATGACGACCGAGAGCTAAGCGGAGTGCTAGGTTCGTCTTGGCTGCAGGTACTTGTCGATGAAGGCGAAACTAGATGATCATGCGGGGTATCGAATCCATCGATGTCGCTTAAGGACTGTTCACTCATCATGCTGATGCTGCCTTCTGGTTCCAAAGTGGATCTATCAATCGCGCCCAATCCTCTATCGTCTCCAACATGAAGGAACCCGCCAAAGCCAGCGTTCGTCAGATACGAATCAGGCACAACAGCGTTCCACTCGTTGTCTTCTCCTTCTTCTTCTTCTTCTTCTTCTACCGGTCTTTCTACCCCAGAAGCTTCTCCTTCCTCCTGTCCACCCAGTGCTCGTTTCAAGCCAAAGTCAGCACTTTCTTGCTCACACGAGCTGCTGTTTTCATCGTTCTGTTGCTGAATAACACCAGTTCGGTCACGAGCTCGATAAAGCACCTTCAAACTGTCTGCATCCAGCTCCATTTCTTGTGCCAATTCTAGAGCCGAAATGCCATCTGGCGTTCGCTCACTCACAGCTTCCGGATACGCGCGTACTAGTTTTCGAATACAAGAGGCCTGTAAGTTTGCTCGGATGGCAATGTGCAGCGGCAACAGCTCTCCGTCATTCTTGGCTCGGACGCCGTCTGGGTACGCTTGAAGGAGTTTCGCGATAAGCGACAGTGGCACGCGACATACAGTGCAGGCCCAGTGGATAGGCAGCATACCGTGGTCGCCGCGCTGTTTGGCCATGGCTGGATCTCGTTCCAATAGTCGCTGCAGACTCTTCCAGTCCGATTCCTGTGCCAAGCGGACAGCTTCCGAGTTGATGCTGCTGTCCATTACGTCGTGGAGAAATGACCAACTGTAGTGCGGAGGGCGCCAATGTCGATTGCGAGATCGTAAAGGCGACGTGCAAGAGAGAGAGAGAGAGAAAGAGTACGGTAGGTGGCAGAACGCTCCAGGAACACACCTTCTCTATATTCTTGCTTGTTATGGGTTCGTTTCTGGAAAAGACAGACCAAAAAACGTTTAAAAATGTAGATAAACGACCTGATCGAGGAATCATAAAGCCGAAAAGTGGCAGAAAAAGGCAAGTTCAACATGAACTCATAACAGGGTCAGCAACTACGAACTAAGTGACCTCTAGTTTACGACCCATATCCTTATGCTTTCACTTCTTCGACAGCCTTGTGCCGTTTCCAAGGTACCAAACAGACGAAAGCGTCCGGTGGTACTGCAAGCAGAGTTTGCTCGTCCTGAACACGATTATGGAGACAGCCGTCACGCGCTTCTGTAACGTCTGTTACAACCCGTTCACCGGACTTGATGCATGTCGTATGATGCCTTTGCACCTGCTCCAGTTTCTGTATACTACGCTCGTATATTTACTCACAGTCAGAACGATGCGCGACCCATGAGCTCCTGAGAGCTCTTCCATTGGAAGAATAGCCGCTACAGACACATCGTGGAACTCGTGGTCTTGAGCGACCACATTACTCCAATGATTCTCGTGTACTCTTGTTACAGTCTCTTCAGACACCTGTAATTGGCTGAGCCTAGCCATATGACAGTACTCGCATGTGGCACGATATCGTTGTCACGACGCTTAGAAGCCGTGTCCAGCGCGGCAATTCCTCTTCTTTTGCGTCGGTCCATGCCGGTGTCGACGGTGGCTGTTAAATGATGTTTCTTACAGCAACACAAATCGTCCGCGACTCGGGGTCTGCGATGTTTAGTATGTATCCAGGTCGAGCACAACTCTCGGAAGATTTCTTGTCGAATTTCTTTGAACGGCAGGTCTGATGCGCCGTATCCGCCTCTTGTTACTTGGTTTTCAACAAGGTAACGAGCGTGCTCGTATTTTTCTTCCTCAGACAGCTTTAAGAAGCTGCTCATGAATGTACCACACTCCGGACGCACTGAGAGATATGAAAGCCGTGGCGCATCATTATCCTTCGATTCTCCTGGAATGATTTCATCGATAGCGATGCGCCCGGGAGACTCAGCTGTAGCCTTTTCTCACTCCTTGATGCGTGAGCAAAAGCCAAACGCGTCTAAATGTGCGTTCTCGTGTATGTCGTGGATACAGGAAACAGCGAGAGCGCCCGATACCTCTTCGAGCTTCAAAGATGCCAAACGAAAAGGGTGAGCTGCCAAATCGATCAAGCGCAGAACGCCATATCATTGTCCTAACGGAATTCTCACATGATTCAACGGAAGTCACTCGACTTCAAAAATATAACTGATACATAATATTAGGTTATATCCACAATCACGATACACATTTTAAAACGCTGTCGATCGATAGCCATGTTGCGCCGGGCGATTCAACGGACTCGGTTGCATCTGCCGGCGCCCACTGGCCACGACAACGGCGGCGGCAGCTCCTCCGGCGATGAAGGAGACTACCCTGTCAGCCCCAGCGCCGCGTACACCAGCCTGAGCGATGAAGAATCCACTCGCAACCTTTTTTCTAATCGATCAAGCGTGCAATTGATCGTTGCGAAAGAAGTAGTCAAGGCGAAAAAAGGCCATGTCGCAGAGTTGTCCTCAGACGAACAGCGCAGTGCTGCGGATGCCTGGGCACGATTGCAAACGCTCTACGGGCTGTTCCGGGAGCTTGAGACTCCCACGGACGAGGCTACAGCAGACAGCGAATTCGAGAGTCTAGAAAGAAAGCAAACTCAACGATGCAGACGCGATGATGGACTGCGTTCGCTGCTACAAGAGGTCAAATTACCTCCCGGTGTGATCTTGCGTGACCTGCAGACGTTGTCATCAGCGGATGGCAAAGACGACAACAGCATGCCCCAAGGATTTACAGCCGGCATGTTTGCAGCACTGGGCAATGCAATGTACAATGAAATGATTGTAGCGGCGGAGCAGAATCGTA
Organism: Pseudoperonospora humuli; assembly: GCA_003991265.1. Taxonomy (NCBI): domain Eukaryota; phylum Oomycota; class Peronosporomycetes; order Peronosporales; family Peronosporaceae; genus Pseudoperonospora; species Pseudoperonospora humuli. The sequence goes on from NQFO01000478.1 coordinate 40,069, forward strand.
TCAGTCCCGACGCATTCGAAGAATTGGGCAACTGCCTGTATGCAGAAGCAGCGAGCGTGATACTGTCCGCGACTGCTTAAGTTGCAGTGGATACATGTCAATCGTTGTTGTGATTGCGGTTATGAAATGGGTGGACTCTTCTATTATATTATTTGACCTTTGTGCTGGCGTGGCGTTGAGTTTAACTCGAGAAAACAACTAAAGCATGAGTCCTTCGTACATGTTGTTTATCCTTATTCATGAAACAAGACCGCAAGCCGGTCCATGCAGCATTTCGTCTGCTGGCCACATGCTGCTTAGTCCGTGTCGAGAAAGCTTCGTACACTCTGCAGTACAAAACGATAGACATGTGAGACTCAATTACATGTCAACAATACTTGCAACATGACTCACACGCCAGCTGCACCACCTCCGAGGTACCCTCCAAGCTCATAGATGAGTTCATTGCCACTGTAGATGGACTGACCATCGTAGTGATCCACCTTGATGGTCTGCAGCTTCCGTCGTCTTTCGTTCATCATGATGCGTGGTATTTTTAGCAATGCCGAAGCTCAGTCGACCGTCGACTCAGATGTAGACTTTGTAGCGCGCGACAATGAACGAAGACACAACGACGTAAAATATCCGCACAGATGGCTGCACGGACAAGTGAGGCCTGTGTCTTATTGCTGTGCCAGCCGCGTCCCCAGCGAGACTTTGGTGACAATAGTCAGATGCTTGCTCACCTGATTTCGACCAATGATATCATGTGCTTAAGCTTCTGGACGAATTGCAGAAGAGCACTGGCTATTTTTGGATCGTAACGGATAATCGATGTCGAGCATCTGCAGCACCCTTAGTTACTGCCAAACTATACAATATCCTTTGAGAGACACAATTACGTTCTAGCAAGGTAGTGAGCACTAATCTAATCTACTTTAGAGCTGTTGTCGAAAGATACCACGATATACCAGGGTGCTGTTGAAGTGCCTTCGATGAAATTTGCTACTAGTGCTGTGATTGGCTGAGTGCAGCAACGGTACTTCAGAGATGATGTGTACCACGCCATATTGTCAAATGAACCAATCCAAGCGTTCAGAGAATTGAAGCAAACATTCTTTGTTTGCACCATGAGCAATTGTGTGCTGGAAGGTGTCACGCTAACAAACGCGAAAGGCGAGTCCATTCAGGGCGAGACGTTAGGACAAAATGGAAAGGTTCTTGCTCTCTACTTCGCGGCTGATTGGTGCCCTGACTGTCGCGCGTTTCAACCAACGCTAAACCAGTTTTACAAAGAGGCGGACAACGACCTGGATCTGGTTTTCGTAGGCTCAGATACCTCGGCCGAGGACCAACTCGCGCACTTTAAAGATAAACACGGATCCTGGTGGATGGTTCCCTTTGAGAGTGAAGCACGTACGCAGCTCAAGCGCACGTTCGGTGTCTGTGCTGGTGTTGAGGAAGGTACGCTGAGCCCTATCACGCGTAAGGGTGGCATCCCAACGCTCGTAATCATTCGCCCCGACGGAGAAGTCGTGGACTTTCACGCGGTCGACAAGATCAATGACGACGGGATTAAGGCTCTCGCGAAATGGCGGTAGAAACTTCGCATATAAACGTCAGATACAAAGCTCTATAAAATGTATCCAGGTTGCCTGTCCACCAAGCATGTTGCGCTGCGGTCTCCTCCAGGTGCTAGATGGCTATTTTCTCGTCGCCACGACTGTTTGTTGCCTTTCTCACTCTTCTCCTATGGTCTACAAAAAGTCGGGATACGTCCCTGATCGCGAGTCTCGCTCTTGAACAGCGCCAGCTTGTCGTTCAAGTCGCGGTCCCAGTTCCTGACGCTGCACTCTGCGTGGTCGCATCGGAGCACTTCGTAGCATTACCTTTTGGAGATCCACCGCCACGCCCTCGCGCTTCCTCTTCTTCGGCAGTTTCCTGTCGTGTGTAGGGGCAGGGTATTGAACAGACAAAAGGGGCTGATGGCACTGCAAGCAAAGCTTGTTCGTCCTGAACTGGTCCATAGAGACCACCGTCGTACTTTTGCAACGTCTGTTTCAATATTTTCGCTGGATTTGATACATGTCCTATGATACCATCGCGCCCACTCTAGGCTACGCACATCTTCTTACTTGCCATCAAAACAATGCGTTTCGTAATCGCACAGACGGCGCACTAGCCATGCATTTTCGAAA
>NQFO01000479.1:0-50255 GCA_003991265.1 Pseudoperonospora humuli
ATGACAACCGATAGTGACATGATGACGAAACAAACACCACCACAACGACGTGCTATTGTCTGGTTTCGACGTGATCTGCGGCTGCACGACAACTTGGCGCTGGACGGTGCGATTCGTGCGCAGCAGGAAGCAGGAGGACAGGAGATGGCGCTATTGCCCATTTACATCGTGCATCGCCCAAAGCGCCAACGCTGTGGAGCGCCGCGATTTCAGTTTCTGCTCGAGGCGGTGGCTGACTTGGCTCAGTCGCTTGCAGCCTTAGGGAGTCGCATGCTCGTGTTGCGCGGAGACGCAGAGGAAGTGCTGACTGCGGTCATGACGGCCTGGAACGTCACGGATCTCTTCTTTGAAGCTGGGGTCGTGCACTACGCTGTCGAACGGGACAACCGCGTGCGTGCCATTGCCAAGTCCCTAGGCGTCAACGTGCAGACCTTTCGCGGAGTGACGCTCTACGATCCGCACGAGATTATCGGCAAGAATGGCGGCCAGGCGCCTACGGACTATGAGCGACTACTGGAGATCACGGACAAGATGGCGCAGCCGACAGTACCCATTGCAGCGCCGCTCTCGCTCTCGCACGCAGCGGTGTTTAGTGCAAACGAATTGCTCGTTATGCTCCGACAATACGATTACAGCGCTGCCAACGCCATAGCTGGAGTCGATGCAGATGCGAAGAATGTCGACTCGAGGCTGTTTGCTGTCCCACACCTCACGGAACTCGGACTTGTTCCTCCAGACCCGCATACGCCATTCATTGGAGGCGAAAGCGAAGCGATGAGGAGACTGGACGCCTTTTGCGAAGACGAACGGCGCGTCGGACTCTTTGAAAAGCCGAAAACCTCTCCTGTCGCCTTGGACGCTCCATCCACGACGACCTTGAGTCCGTATCTAGCTTTTGGCTGTCTGAGTGCACGCGAGTTCTTCTACCGCATCATGTATATTCAACTGCATCTCCGGAATCGCCCCGGACCGACACAGGTGACATTGGAAGGTCAGCTAATGTGGCGCGAGTTTTTCTACTGCTTTGCGTGTAGTACGTCGAACTTTGACTCGCAGAAGCGGAACCCAGGCTGCAAACAGATTGAGTGGCGGCTGCTTGACGAAGACTATGTGACCCATCCGGAATTGGAGCAAAGAGGCCTCACTGGCCTGACAAACCCGGATGAAAAGCTCGCGATGTACCAATTGCAGTGCTGGAAAGACGGACGCACGGGTTTCCCTTGGATTGACGCTGTGATGCGGCAGATCAATCAAGAAGGCTGGACTCATCATGCTGGACGTCACGCTGTGGCGTGCTTTCTCACTCGTGGAGTGCTCTACATTTCGTGGTTGCGTGGTGCGACTTACTTTCAGGAGAAATACATCGACATGGACTGGCCGATCAACGTTGGAAATTGGCTCTGGGTGAGCGCAAGCAGCTTCTATTCAAACTACCGACGGGTGGCGTCTCCGTCCACGTTTCCACAGCGATGGGACAAGCAAGGTCAGTATATTCGCAAATACATTCCTGCGCTCCGTAACATGCCAGACAAGTTTGTGCACGAGCCATGGAAAGCTTCGCTGAGAGAACAGCGCAAAGCAGGCTGTCTTATTGGCAAAGACTATCCGTTTCCGATTGTGGACACTAAACATGCCATGGCGCGATGCTTAGCAGGTATGAGTCAGGCTTACTCCGATAGTGAGACGGAGTCAATCACATCATTAGGAACAAGCACATGTGCATCGACGGACGACTCTGAAGCGGGCGATTCCTCGTCCTGGAGCTCCGACGACATGTGCTATAGCTACCGAGGTCCTCCATCAACATCGCACTCGTGAGCAGCTTTTATTTCCACATATCTAGCAAATGGGCTAAGGACAAAGGACAAAGACAAAGACATCGCGGCGCTGTGCCTCTCGTTTGCTAGTGAAATAAATTTTCAAATGATTCTTGAGCAGTTTCGGTCTTGTGAATGCAGCGTCCGTTCCACTAACGCTGCATGGATCTTTATGAAGCCTGCGAGAATGGCAATGAAGAGCGTGTGGTCGAGTTGTTGGTGCTTGGACAAGACGCGCAGTCTCCCGCTTCACAACTTCGCGTGCAAGGTATTGCCGGACGGACAGCGTTGCTTGGAGCTTGTATGGGCGGTCAAGCGACCGTTGTGCGTCTGCTGCTTGGTGAGAAAGCAATTGTCCACTTTACCAGCAGATCTGAGGCTGAGGTAGTGACGCTATTGAAGCCACTGGTGCTTGCATTTCAACAGCAAGGAACTCGTGCAGATCATTTGTTTCCAGTGTCAATGGTGACGAAAGATGGCGGCTCTGATGTCGTGCCGATGGTCGAAGTGCAGCTTCCGTCTCAATGGACCATTTCACCAAACGAATTGCTACAAGGCAAAGCCCACGTGGATCACTTTGGCAACACTCCATTGCAATGCATAAGCTGCTTTGGTTGTGGGTCCACTGTAAAGCACATTGACGATGGCTTGGAAATCACGAAACAGCTCTTGATCCACGGAGATCAACCAAACTTGCCAAAGCGAAGCAACAAGTGGACGCCATTGCATTGGGGAGCGTATCATGGCAATTACGAACAGATTGCAATGCTATTGAACCCCACGGTGCATATTGGAGATGGCACACGAAGGTTTGCCAAGACCCAAGTTGCGATTCCATTACTGCCCGATACGGAGAATCTCTTTGCCGTGGATATTGCTGGACGTCGTGGATTGACACTTGTGGACGAAAGAAATGCGCTACACGAGCAAATGGCAGCAAAAGAGGGCAACGAAGCACACCACGAGTATCTTTGCTGGCGCTTTCGTCTCGATCATGTTCAAGCCGTCAAATTGTTCATCCAGGAATACCAATCGAACGCGTCGCACCTTACGCGCTACGTTAGTGAGATGAATGCCCGTAATCCGCTCTATCCTCAACGAAAAGCGACCAAACTAGTGACGGTCCAAGATGCCGTTCGATATGGCCAGCACCTTCTTTACTGGGCTGGTTGCTTCGGCCTTGTTGAGGAAGTGCGATCACTGCTTGAGCTAGGATTGAGTATGACTCCAGTGAGTAGCAGTCGAAATGCAGAGAAGGCAGTCGTTAAGCTCCTGCTCGCTCATAGCTCTGACGACAAAGACGTCAAGGTTTCGCTTCGAATCCTCTATATATGCTCGTGTGAAGCAGGAAAACGACAATCCGTGCTTCATGCTGTTGCTACTTATGGACAAGTGCAAGTCTTGAAGCTGTTGCTTGATAAACTACTCGACGACCAGGAACAGGCTGGCGATGCCACTGCCTTTGCTGGTAGCTTAACGACGAGTTCCTTGTCTAACAGAGCGAAAGTCAAGAACAATCTTGTCGTACCCGACGCAGGAGACGACGAGATAGTCGAAACAGCAGATGAGAGGGAGAAAACAACTGCGTGTCTTGATATTACCGACCTCATCGACAGTGGATGGCGAGACTATCGCAACGAGACGCCACTCTTTCATGCGGTGCTCTATCTGCAAGAAAGCGCCGTGCAAATGTTTGCAAACTTTCTTTGTCCAAGGAGTTTAACATGGGAGCTTCAGAATGTGAACGTTGAGGGATCTTTGCTTCATCACGTGTCGAGTGACGCTTCTAGGTCTGTGCTCGGCATTGAGCATCAGTTTGCACGTCCTGAATACGTCATGATCTTTGACAGCGTGAAGAAGAAGTACTTTAAAGAGACTGTGATCGAGACGCTACACGAGGAAAGCTTGATTGCGCCGTCACTCGTGGTGACTCGATCAGGCTTTCGGAAAACATCCTTTGGGGTTAGTACGACAAAGAGAGAGATGGATTATATCGTAATTGGTGCTACGGATGAGGTACTGGTTCGACAAGCTCAAGCGCTAGAGCTCAAGGTGAAGCATCGTGGCTCTTCCATACGTTCCAAGTACAATGCGAGTTCTCCCGAGTTGTTTGAGAGCTTTCGGTCATTACAGCGTCAACAAGTCATTCTGAGCATTATCCAAAGGAAGATCAATCTTCAAAAACATCTCCGGAATGGCAACATTCAAACGATCTACCCCTTGCATGACATCATGGGCTGTCGTAACATTGGCCGTCATTGGGGCTACACGGATTCCTACAAGCGCATCTTTCAGCCCTTTGCCGGCAATAGTCTGGAACAATTCTTCTTGGAGCGAAAACAGCATCAATACGAGATGCTCTGGCCTCTCCTCACGTACTTTGGCGAGAAACACGCCTTCTACTATGCATTCCTGACCTTCTACACCGTGTGGCTTCTTCCAATAGCTTTACTCGGAGCAATGTGTCAGATGCTCTGGCTCATCCAAGACGTAAACTTTATGCCACCTCTCTTCTCGATTGTCGTGTCCATTTGGGCAACGCTACTCGTCGAGCGCTGGAAGCGTAAGCGCAGTGAGATTCAGACAAAGTTTGGCCACTTTCGACGCAATCGAAGCGAGGAAACACCCGAATTCTATGGAGATTTTCAGGTGGAAACAACTACCTTACGAGCAAAGACAAGGGTGGACGTGAACTTTCCCAAAGCATTGCAGCTTGCGAGGATTTACATGGGCATTCCTTTGTTAATGACCATGGGCGTAGTCGCAGTAGTAGTTTTCGTCGCAGTCAAGACAAACACCGCATACGCAGCTGCCGTACACAAGGCTATGCCTTGGTTGTTACCAGTTTTCGTCCCGTACGTGGTGCCAATGATGAATGCGATATCCATGCTACTCCTCGACAATTGGTACACGCATCTTGCTCGAGCGCTTACGACATGGGAGAATCATCGTACGGTGTGGGAGTTTGAGTCCATGTTGGCGATCAAACTTTTCTGGTTCAAGTTCCTCAATGCGTTCATTTCCCTCTTTTGGATCGCGTTTGTTGACCAGAATGCAGTTGAGCTTCGTAAGCAGCTCTTGATCATCATGGGAGTGCGTCAATTGTGGACTTCAGTCCAGCAAGATGTCTTACCGATGCTACACGTGCGCTTTCGATGGAAAAGTGCGGGTTTTCACTTTCGGTCGTCGTCCTCAGCGACGCGAGCGAGTCAGTGCTGGTCCTTGACGTGCCATGAATGGTACAATGCTCAATTCTCCGAGCCTTTTGCAGTGCGTAAAGGACAAGAGGAGGGCTGCTCTCCACCTCCAACTGTACTCGCTCAAGAGCTCATGTATCCTCACGACTTTCTCATGGGAAAACAAATGGAAGTCGTCTTGCAGTTTGGCTATGTTACCATGTTTGTCTCGGTCTTGCCCATGGCGCCTTTGTTTGCTTTGCTGAGCAACATCGTGGCAATGCGTCTTGACGTCATGAGCTGTACACAAGCAAAGCGCCGTCCACCATTCGAGAGCGACACTGAGGTCTCGACGTTTATGAACATTCTCGAGTTCATGAGCTTTGCAGCCGTCGCGGTCAATTGTGCGGTTCTCTTCTTCACGACGAGGTCGGACTTTGAAAAGCTCATGCAAGTGACAGTTCCAAGCTGGAAAGGTAAAGCAGCAGATGACATGAACCCCCACACTCACGTCAAAGAATTGTGGGTCTTGCTTGCAATTGAACACGTCGTCCTAGGAGCCAAAGCGCTTCTATCGTTATTGATCAATGACTCGGCATCGTGGGTGCGTTTAGACGAAGACCAGACTGATGAAGAAGAAAAGAAGAAAAGGCTTGGGGTTTCTTCCAAAACGATGTCAAGCTCTTCAACCACAAGCGCTTCACAAACGCCAAAGGCAGAAGGTTGGCAGTCCGAAGGTCACGATGATCGCGCAGATTCGAGCAAAGTGAGCCAAGTCTTGGCCAAGCAGTACGTAGTGGCTTTACGAGAACGAGATGAAGCTCTGAAGCGGGAGCAACAAACTCGAAAGCTCCTTACCGAATCCATGAAGCTTACTACGCAAAGTGAACAACTTCAGCTTGAGACGGCGCTTACTGGAAGTATAGCCAAAGCTCAAGATTCATTGTCCGACGACAGTATTGCTAGCAAAGTCGAGACTGTTGACGAGCCTTCGATGACGTTCGAAGCGCAAGTGAATCGCAATGACTCGTTAGGAAGACGACAGTGTTTCGTGTGCTATGCGTTGCGAAACGTTGAAAAGATATCGGAGAGACGATGTCTTTCTTGCCACATTGGGCTATGTACGTCATGTGATGAAGTACTTCACTTAGACGACTTGGGCGTACAAGAACCTTTACATTTTCGGGTAAAGGACGTGGACGGGAAGTCAAGCAAGACGATGATGGAAGAAGAAGGCTGCGATCCACTAGTTCATCCAGGAGCAATAAGTTCTCACACGACATTAGACCGTCACTCAAGTCGATGCCAAAGCAAGCGTGGTAAGAAACAGTGGAATGAATTACGACGATATGTAGAGAGATTTCTCGTCACAAAGACGCCATGCGGTCCCTCTACTGGACATCAGGAGCTGTCACTTGACGAGACGTTGACGAGGTGTTGTGTCAACTTTCGCATTTCACTTCGCTATCTACAGAATCACGAGCGACAGCGGTCCTATCTCGAAAGCTCGACTTTAGTTGAAGCGACTCAATCGCTAGTTCTTACACCAGCTGACGGCCTTCAAAGTACTCGCGGATAGCGCGAATGTCATCGGGGGACGTTCGGCAGCAGCCACCAAAGAAGCGGGCGCCGGCATTGTACCAATTGGGCAAAACCTCTTCCCAGGAGCTGGGCCCGCCGGCATTGCTAGCTGGAAGCCACTTTTTGTTCACGCCGTCCCATCCTTCTCCGCTGTTTGGGTACACCGCCTTTGGCCAGGGACAATTCAATTCCTGGAGCAGACTTTCCACGTGCTGTGGTGGCGTGCAATTGATACCAACAGCAAGCAGCTGTGACGGGTTCTTGAGCTTTGACAAGATGTTTGGGACACGAGCAATGGGCTCACCACTGTTGAGTTCTTTGCCATTGTGGCAAGCCACCGCAATGATAGCGTGCGCAGTGGGGAACTCGTTCAACAGGTCCACGAAAGCCTCGACCTCGACAAGACACGGAATGGTCTCGCAAATTAACAAATCCGCTGGCGCATAGTTGGTGAAAAACGCAAAGCGGTGTCGGTGCCACGTCACGAGCTCCTCCTTGCTTTTGCCATAGTCTCCACGGTATTCCTACCAGTAAACGCAGTCAAGTCATTAGTCGTTGCTTTCTCATCCACTCGACACAACTTCCAATCATCAGCTCACCGATCCATCGGCCAATGCAGCGCCATAGCAGCCAATACTGGCGCCTACGAGGGGTTGAATGCGCGTTTTGCTCGGAGCCAATTCGTTCCACGCAGCGTCGCGCGCCTGCACCCCCAGGTCGATACTCCTCGCAAAGAGCTTTTCAACCTCGTCAATAGCCGTCACGCCTTCACGCTTGAGTCCATCTACTGACGCCTGATAGCTTGCAGTAGTTGCAATGTCTGCCCCTGCTAAAAAGTACGTCTTGTGGGCGTTCACAACCACTGGCTGTAGATGCGCATTCCGGTTTAAGAGCAGAGAGGCAGACCACAAGGCGCTCGTACTTAGATCTACGCGCGCATCCTTTTCCAATTCCGTGGCAAACCCTCCATCTAATACCACAATGCGCCTCTTATCAGCCAAAAGCTGCTGCAGACCAGTCAACGAGTTGGAGGTCATGGGAAGTTAGTGCGACGTGCGATGCTTGTCAAAAGGATACCTGATTACCACGAATTTCAACCAATGACAAGAGGGGATTTGAAAATCGAAGGAATGGATTGGGCGAAGAGAAAGTGGCTAAAGGTCCACCGTAACACAAAGCGTCAACCACTTGACTTCCATCCTCGATGAACACAAGAAGGGAATGTAAGGAATCGGTTGACGAAGGGGTGAAAATGCGGCGTCGAGGGCACTACGCTACTTGGATCCCCTCAGTCATCAAGTTCCAGTCTATCCCTCAGGGCGTCTACAGTCGATAAATCTTTCGTCATGTGCCAAGGAAAGATGAATGACAAGACGCCCTTGGTGGCTTTAATGCCGACGGAACACTTGCTGTGGCAGCCTAAGCTCATGTACCTCATAGGCAACGCGTGGACATCAGCACAGATCAATTATTTAAGCGTTTTCTACCAGCAGACGGCACAATTCACCAAGGTACAGATCGGCCTCTTGCAGACGCTTTCCTGCGTCTGCGCTATGCTAGCCCCACCCTTTTGGGGCGCTGTGGCCGACCACATCCAGAACCAGCGACTTGTTCACGTCTTTTGCATTACCACGGGCGCATTGCTCATGTTTGCAATGCGTTTCTTCTACTGGTCCTTTGACTGGATGGTCGTTGTCGTCATCATGTCCAATTTCCAAGTGGCGCCAACGGGATCGCTGCTGGATCACACAGTCCTCAACCTTTTGGACAATGTCGGTGGCGAGTACGGCAAGCAGCGGCTATTTGGCGCGCTCGGCTACGGCATCGGGGCTTATGTCACAGGCCTCATTGTCGCCGTTGCTGGCATCTCGTGGTCCTTCAACATCAGCCTGACACTCGGTCTGACGTCGCTGTTTGTTCTACGCACGATTCCTACGATGCAACCCAATCGGCTGTCAAATGCCACCGCTCTAGAGTGTGAGGCCGTAAGACCTCCGTCGTTTATGGGCAATATCCGGCTCATCTGCGGCATGGCGGACGTCCTTGTGCTGTTCGGCGTCGTCTTCCTCATGGGACTAATGTACGGTGTGCTCTCCAGCTTCCTCACGCTCAACCTGTACAATCTTTCGGGTGAGAACGCTGAGATCGTGGGCGTCGCCATCATGTGCGAAACAGCGTCGGAACTGCCCGCTTTCTTCTACTCGCACAAGATCCTCCATCGATTGGGTATCGTAAACGTGTTGCTGTTGTCCATCACGGGCTACGCTCTCCGTGTGTCCTACTATGCAGTCATGACCAACGCGTGGAACGCCATCCCCTTCGAGTTTCTCCATGGTGTGACGTACGGATTGGCGTGGGCGGCGTGCACTCAATACATCTATTCGGCAGCTCCTCCCGGCTGTCAAGGGACCATCATGGGCGTGCTGAACGCGGTGCAGAACGGCCTCGCACGTGGGATTGGGACGCTCATCGGCGGCTACTTCTACCAAAACTACGGTGCCCGCACCATGTGGCTGGTCACAGATGTAGGAGTACCTCTTGCACTCATTAACTTATGCGTGTTTGCGTACCTCAAAGATAGAAATGAAGAGGTGCAGGAGAAGCACTTGGAGGAAGCTGAGCTCTTTTCGCCACACGCTGGCAACCCGCAGGCGCTCAAGTCGCAGAGTTTCGACGTGGTTTAGTAGACCCTTGGGGTGTCTGTCGTCTTTCATAACAAGAAGCCCACGTGAAAACTTTCATGATAATTTCTTGTCTTTGCAACTAAGGAAAATGTTGTTATTGCTGGAATTGCCATCAAATAAGAGGTCAAGGTCATGGGTGTCCAGGATTGACCTGGGTGAGTCCTACGAGTAGTTCTTGCGTGTTGATAGCTGACCATGCGTTGCACGGTCTCAATGTCAAAGCCATGTCTTTGACGCTTAGAAGGGTGGATTTGCGTCTCCAGCGCGAGTGCTTCCTCTTCTTCTTCTTCTTCTTCTTCTTCGTGCCCTTGTGCTTCTTAATAAATCAGGTCTTGCAACCTGCCTGACCTTCTGCAGCCGATGACCTGAGGATGACCCAAGTCGTTCCATCATCAAGTACCACAAGTACTACTTGATTACTGCCTGCGTGAGTACCACAGGCACTTTTCGAGGACTGCTCGAGCTCACAGCTCATCGCTCGGCAGTCGTTGCTCAACCAACATATTCTTCACGCTGGAGTGCTTGGTCTAGAAACATAATGGCGATGCGGTAGTCGGGAACAGCAATTAAGTTTTGAGTAAGCGGACTATCAGCGAAGCCGTCTTCGCACGTAGAATATCGAGTTGCAGGGCGTTTCGTAATTCTTGTACACTTCAAGCTGATTAAGCAACGACAGAATGCAAGTGCAAGTAGCTATAAGTGCAGTGAGTTGTTCATAGGCAATATCATAACTGATTGCTCGTAGAGCTACACGCGCGTCGTCAATCGCCATGGCGGAATGATTAGCAAGCGCGGTTTCCTTTTGGGGACCGACGTCGCCAAACAGCTTCGGCTCCAACTTTCAAGTGGAGCAATTACATAGAGCATGGCAAGAACTCAAGGAATACTCTGACTGCAAGTAACCTTCTTCTCGCGCGCGTAAGAACCAACCAGCAAAGCTTGACGTGCAAAATTGGGTATGCCATACATGCGAGAAAAAGCGATAGCATCAGCTCTCGTCTCGCTCAGCACCTCATTCATCCTCTTCTCGATCAGGCGCAGAAACTTCTAAACCGCTCACATGCAAACGCCATAATATTCTCCTGAATATGATTTACCCACGAAGTCCACTGCTCGGTTCCATGTGACGTGAGAAGATCTCGCATCTGCAAGCGCTTCCGCCACAACCATCTCGTCGATACTAGAGCACCCATACATGATTAGTGTCTCACAAGGTCTCTCTTCTCGCTATCAAACATTTCGAACGTGATGTGTACGTACAATTACAGGCATTAACATTCACTTTTACTTTCCTATCCACAAATTCTCACGACTACACTAATATCGCTAACAACAAAGCAATTTCAGGAGAATAGATACGTTCTCTCTATTCTCATCAAATGGTGCACGACGTTGACATTGCAAGTGCACACCGATCCATTTTTTCATGTATGAATAAGTTTGAGAGGGTATAGAGAATATGAGGTGATGATTTTTGGATTGATCGGTATTCAAATTTTCTGGTCGACTGCATTACAATAGCAAATTGACGGTAATTCAGTGGCAATAGACGGTAGCGAGTTCAAGGAGTTATGAAGGATAATAATACGATTGTATTTGGAAGTGGTTGACGGTCATTTTTTGTCTCCATCTTTGATTGAAAGAAGCAGAGCCAACACGCTGTATCCATCGCTCGATAGATAACTAGCATGCTCACAAACAGGTTCAAAATTTGCTCTTAGCAGCACTTTATTCTGTACACATCGTTTCCTTCTTCGACATACTGAACGCGTCGTCGACCATTCTCAGAAAGCAATTGGAAACATGTTGACGCTGGTATGTGCGCTCGTAGGCGTGCAAGGAAGCGCCTTCTCTGTGAAGATCGGTAAGAGCGAGTCTGTAGGTGACTTGAAGAAGGCAATCAAGAAGAAAAAGGAGAGCGATCTGAAGGCTGTTAATGCAGACAAACTGCTACTGTACCTCGCCAGAAAGGGCGACGACATGTGGTTGGATCGAGATGGTGCGGAAGCTGTGACGATCGATGAACATGGACATCTGAAAGGCTTTGCGTACATGGATGGGTTAAATTGGATTTTGGATTACTACGGTGAGGAATTTCAACCAAAACGAGGGGAAATTCACGTGTTGGTGGTGGTTCCGACCGAAGATGTGGGTGTGTCGGCGTTATCGCAACCATCGTTCGTTTGGAAGGAGCCAAAATCGTTGGTCACAACTACTGGTGCGGATCGGGATTTTCAGCTTTCATTGGATCTCGGCAACCTAGCATTTGCTATCGGTCGTCATTATCAAGCTTGGAGAGATGGAAAGACGGACGAGCGAAGCCATCCGCAATTTAGATGCTCCCGGAAGTGGAAAGTCGAGATTACTTGACGAATTTCCCAATGTCTTGCAGCAGCAAATCTTTTGCGACAAGACGCAAGGCGATCCAGCGATGAAGCAGCTCCTGCGGGAGGCCTTCATATTCAAGATCTCTTTGGAAAATGGAACAACCAATCCGGGGAATTTCGCCAATCCGAGTCAGGCTATTGGGACTCGAATGCTGTTCCAACTGCAGGATTCGGTTGGCTGGGAGTTCTTTTTATCGAATCGTGCGAATCCTGTTGTCCCGGCACAAGTATTGATGAAATTGTCGGCAATCAATGGAACTGATTTGAGCCAAATGTGCGTGATTCTCTGCATCGGCAGCTTGCAAGAGCTTCAGCATGAACCAGGAAGCAAGCATTCAGCCTTTTACTCGGTATTTTCGTCGCTTTGTGACCTCGTCAATGCTTCCAAGTGCTGGGTGATTGCGATCTGCTCGACGACTAATACCCAGCCAGTGGATGAATTTTTGACCACTTCGTCACAATGGAGAGAGATGCTGCAGACAACATAATTGAAGCGCCCGAAGATCAACGGTAGAAATGTACTTGATACATTCGACTAACGGCAGAGCATTGGAAAAGTTGTTCATCGTGATAGTAAAAAAACAGGAGAAAGCTTTTGCCGGTGATGCGCAGTGTACTGAATGCAATTCGACAAGCAAACCCTGTGATTGTTGCTCAAATGGCCAGCACAAGGCAAACATTTCTTGCGGTGTTTTTCGTCAAAAAAATTAATGGAAACTTGAATGTTACAGATATTAAAACAGGAAAAGCTGCTAATTCTATTTTGATTCTGTTTTAAATTCGCTCAAGTTTTCTTGCATATGTTGATCATTCATATGTTGCTGCTGCTGCGATTGTCGAAACCCTCAATGACTTCTGACTACGCTCGGGGTGTACTATCTCCGTGGCCACCGTCTCGCCACGCAGATGAAGTGGTGGTGGTGGCGCAAGAAGCGCTGTCTGCTGCAGTGCTGGACTGACAGGAGCGTGCCGAGAGACTAGCAGAGGCCAACACACGACTGAAGAATCGCTTGGTCGAGCTTGAGGAGGCGCGTCAGAAGCACGTCCTCGTCGTTCGACTTACAAGTGCAACGTGCAATGGACCGTGGAGTAATCAACCTCCCGCGTTATTGCAAATTCCTGACAGTCGTCAAGAATGTACCGGCGCTGCCAAACAACCACTTGTTTACCAAACTGCTCGTTAGTGAGAATCACGCGTTGCGACAGGAGATGCGAGCAATGCAAGGGCAGCTTATGCAGGTCTTGTCTGTACTGAAACGTGCGTTGCCGCTTGATCCAATACTGACTGTACAGCGCTTTTTCAAGTATAAAGGTCATCATAGCTCGAAGAAAATCCCGTCAAATGATGAACAAGACACAACAGTCTACGAATCGCAATTGTACTTAAGTGATGAAGACCGCACTAGCTGCCGCGTCAAAGCAAAAGTTGAGAAAGGACGAGATAGTTTCGCAAAAGGAAGAAACGTTAACAACTAACCCTCAAGACCAATCTAGGCAAGCTAGTACGACATCCGCTAGTACAAGAGCTCAAAGCGCATTTGCACGATTTGGAAGTGGCTGTGAACCGGTTACAGCATGAGAATGAACTCTTGTGAACGGAGCTGGAGCAACAAGAAGAATGCACGACTTTAGCAGAGAGTATGATGCCGTCTCGGGAAGAGGACAATCGTTCCAGTATCAAGGAAGGAGACGAAGGCCAGCTGCGAGCATGCACCAATGTATTGCTTCAGCAGGTAAAAGTGCTGTAGAGAGCAGAAGGCGCGCGCTAACACAGCACTGTGCAAAGAAACCACGTCGCGCTTATAAGAACGTAATGCACAGTTGTTTGAGGCTCAGCAGCATCTAGCAGTACAAGCAGAAAAAGCACAGGTGCACGATGACCAGAGCGCGCTCGTAGATGATCTGCAACAAGAACTTCACCTCCTCCGAAGAGAAAACATGGAGCAAAACGAGGCTATCGTCGCTCTCAGTGCTCCATCTTTCGACACTGCAGAAGAATTTGTGGACCGCGCAGCTAGAAGAGGAAAAGCGTGCTCTGGACGAAGATCGTGCGAGGTTCCAGTCGGACTGCAGGCGGTCCAATGATCAACTGCGGCATCGAGACAAGAGCGTGACAGCCGAGGTAAGGAATCTTCACGATTTCTCGCCTTCAAATTTTGCCGGACAGCGCAACTCGACTTTACGACGACTTTCAATACCAACGAAGTTGCATTCGACTGTATTTCTACCTTTGGGCTACCAGTGCACAACCTGCTGTTCACCACTTGCTTCATTGGTGTCTACGCGACCGTGGTCACTTCAACGCAACACTTCTACCGCTGCTGCTTGCTCTCAAAACAACTACAGCATCAAGCTCGATCCTAGTCAAGTCCTGTTCAGCGTATCGCTCGATCCTGAATGGGCTCTCCTCGTGCGCAACTTTACAAGCTTTTCAAGTCAGATCAGGCCAAAATTTGATCAGTTTTGTGCAGCATACTGTCAGTGCATGTTGTTATGAAATCGCTTTTATGGTCGATCAAATTTTGGCTTTAGAAACACGAGATACAGCATTGACTCGCTAGAAGAAAAACGAGACGTAGAAGCACTCGTGGGTACGAGATAGTAGCCATCCAGCTCAGTCTTGGATGCCAGACGCTTACCCTACACGTTATAGATCTCCTGAGCTCTTACGAATACTGATTATACAAAGAAATTGTTGAGCTCTCTAGCAACGCCAGCAAGTTGGCATCGTACTGCCGCAGTAATCGTTCTGTTAGTATCCACTTGCCCAATCCACCTCGTACAGCATCGATTGACCCTTCAGACGCAGAGCCAGATTCCGCACAAATACATCGGCCGCTTCTTCTGGAAGACTCACCGCTGATACGTGCGGGGTCAGCAGCACCAACGGGTGGGTCCACAATGGACTCTCCTTCGGTAATGGCTCCTTTTCAAACACATCCAGCACCGCCTTCGAGAACAGCCCTTCGTCCAATGCTGCCACTAGATCCTTCTCTCTGATTACATCTCCGCGTCCGACATTGATGAAGACTGGCTTTACGCTCTTGCACACCTTCAATGTCTTTAAATTCAGCAGTCCACGCGTTGCAGGCGTACTGGGCAAAACGTTGACTACAAAGTCAGCCACACTCAAGACGTCGTCCAGATCGTTGGACACACGGTCGGCGCTTTCCTTCAGCTTGTCAGTATGTTCCGCACTTGTCCGTCGCTTGAACCCAACGACTCGAAAGCCTGCACCTTTCATCAAGCGACCAATGCCTTGGCCAATCTCCCCCAACCCAAGGATGCTGACCGTCAGCGATCGGAAAGACCGGTACATGAGCTCATTGCAAGCATAATGGCGCTCTTTCTGGAACGTCTGCACCTCGAGAAATTTGCGCTCTAGAGCAATGATCCATCCAAGAACGTACTGAGCCATGGCGTCGGTCATGATGCCCCCTGCTCTCGTCAAACTGAAGCTTGGTGGAGAAGCATTTTGACCTAACAATTGGAAAAAAGGCTCCACGCCGGCATAAGTGGACTGTATCCATTTCACATGATGCAGCAAAGTGGATGCATCTTCTGGTGTCAGGAAGTGGGTGCGGTCTAGCAGCAATCGGGCTCCCAAATTTGGGTCGGCGAGCACGAACTCGGCATCTCGAAGCGTCTGACGCTGCAAGGTGTCAAGACACCACGTCTGCTGCGTCGGAACAGCGATGTCCACAATTTCCACTTGCTGAGAGAGCGTAGAGGACGAAGTTGCGAGCTGAAGACGCCGGCGAACTGCCGTCCCAAGCCCCTCAATCGAAGAGATGACAGGGATTCGAATGACCATCGCTACTGTAAACTCAGCAATTTACCGCCCCATATCATCGAAATAGGGAGCTCATTTATTATAGGGAGCACACATCAGGAATATCTGTAGATATTTTTTTATTCACGTTTTGTTTTGTGCCGTAGTCCTGGCACTTCGACTGTGATTAGTGGACACCTCTCCTAGCCTGTATGACGGATACATGGGCATCCACTCTTCCATTTACACCGCCAGACATTTACCAAGCATAGGAACATCCACGGCTCCAGACAGGCGACGACGGTGATGGAGATCTAAACAAAGAAGTAGCGCAAGCTGCAGAGACAGAAGTCTGCTGGCACCATCTTGAAAAACGCTTTCAAGCCGGGCGTGTCAGTTTTGCTGCTTCGATCACAAACGGAGGGCGAGACGAGCAGTCCCGTGAAAGGGCTGACAGGAGCGTTATGGAAGCGCGTGATGGTGGTGCTCATGGACGAATTCATGACGAGCAAGCTCTGCTCGCAGTGCCACCAGGCGCTTTCGTCTATGAAATGCCATGTCTCTACGCAAGGCAAGGAGCAACGGATATGCTGCATCCACGTCGAGTGTACCGCCAAGTACACCCATCAATCTGAATAAATTGCAATACACTTTTTAAGATCGAAAGCAAAAAAATCATGGATATGAAAAGTATCCGCGACATTGTCACTTTTCCCTATAATAAAGCATGCCAAACACATCATCCACTTTCTGAGCGGATAAGAAATGAGACGTCAAAATTCAAATGACAGTCGAAGCCGAGACTACGCAGCGCTGGGCAGGAGCAGAGCTGCTGGTGTGCGCTATCATCCAGCTGCTACTAGTAAACGTCGCATACCGCATTGACCGTATGCGTGAGGCGCCGCTGCTCTCAACGTCGTCTTGGGCGATCTTCTGTGGTCTGTTAAGTGGCGGCTTGCTCGCTCTCGTATCGGAAAAGGTGCGTCATGATGGCCGTCCTCGTTGGATATTACGCACAAAACTTTGACTTGTTGTTGCTCTCTAGCGCGTCCAAAATGCCGGACTCGAGCCACAAATTCTGTTCCTCGTGCTGCTCCCTCCCATCATCCTCGACGCGGGCTTCAACACGCAGCGCAGAGGTTTCTTCAGCAATTTCTCGGCCATTTTACTGCTAGCGATCGTCGGCACCTTATTGGCAACCTTTGCCACTGGCGGCATCCTTCTCTGGATGGGCCACATGGGCGTCATTACGCAATTGACGTCAGCAGAGGCTTTTCTCTTCGGCTCTCTCATCTCTGCGATCGACCCCGTGGCCACGTTGCTCGTGTTTAAAAAGTGCCGAGCGCCTTCCTTGCTCTTTAATCTCGTCTTTGGCGAAAGTGTGCTCAACGATGCCATGGCCATTGTCATCTTTACGCTGTTTCAAAGGTTTGTCAAAGACGGCAACTCGGACGTCAACGTTTCTGTGGCCATGTTCATGGTATTGAAGCTACTGAGCATTGGCGTGGGATCGGTCGCACTGGCTGGAGCCATCTGCTACTCGTCCGCCTACTTTCTACGGCACTCGGATCCAGCTCTACGCCAACATCCCATCTACGAAATTTCCACCATCCTACTCAGCTGCTACGCTAGCTACTTAGCCGCTGATCTCTTTGAACTCAGTGGACTATTGGCAGTGTTTTTCAGCGGTGTCTTTATCCGACACTATCACATGCACAACATCTCAAAGGCCAGTGCCTTTGCGTTCAAGCAGTTGCTCTCGACGATGGCCTTCTTGGCTGAGAACTTTATCTACTTGTATCTCGGCTTGAGTGTCTTTGCGTACCAAGACTCGCTCGTCTGGGACTGGAGCTTCATTTTCGCCAACTTTGGCGTGTGTCTTGTGGCTAGAGCCCTCAACACGTTTCCATTGTGTTTCTTGGCCAACTGCAAACGCTCCGAGCAGCGGAAAATCCCCTTCAAGTACATGATCGTCATTTGGTTCTCAGGACTGCGCGGTGCCATTGCTTTCGCGCTGGTGCTGAATGTGTCGACGGCCGATCCCATTCACGCCGCAATTCTCAAGAGCTCGACACTTTTCCTCGTGCTGTTCACGACAGTCTTCCTCGGTATGGCCACGGGGCCACTACTTCGTGTGCTAGGACTTACAGGGGATCCTCAGTTCGAACAGGAAGCGGCTGCGGGTGAAGCTGTTCGTACGTGCGAGAATACCGAGGAACAACCGCTCGTGAGCACGCCACGTTCTCCGCCTGGTTCCCAAAGTGTTCATAGTCGATGGGCTGAGTTTGACGAAAAGTACCTCAAACCCATCTTTGGCGGGAACCCTCGTTCACGCAATGGCATTGACCAGACGACGTATTCGTTGACTGCAGATGAGCAAAGTGCCATTTAGTTGAAGGGGACCATCTAATCCTGACGCATGTGCTCCCACTCGACTTGATTGTCAAAGACTGGCGACGTATCTCGAAATTTTCTCGTGCTTTGCAGTCTCAGCCATTGGAACCGAGAGCCACGCTTATTACACGGCAGCTGGTGGATCAAACTACGTTAGGATGTTTACTACACACAAAGTGCCCATCGTCGAGAGCGTTCACATTGTGCCACACTGCGAAAAAATTGATCGTCTCTCTTGAAGGTGTCACGCGCTCGTATCGGACAAACTGACGGTTCATCTCGCAAGCACGTTGTCAAAAGTTCTGATCGGATACTTTCATGGCTGATTCCAAGAGGTTTCCTCCGACGTTCGTGCCACAAGCAACAGCGCAACCAAAGGAGAAAACAAGTGGTGAATGGATTGATGGGTATTGCATTCATCGTCGCTCTCGTCTTCGTAAACATCGTCCAGTTGTTGTGCAGATCCTGTCTTACGTAACAATGTTGCGATCTCGTTCAAGGTTCCTGCACGTCTTAATACTTGTCTATGTCAATGCAAATAGCGTCTCAAGACTCCAAGCAATAGACTAACACTGATCCGAGCTTCCTTTTGCTGTCAAACACGTGAAGTAAACGCTGAGGTTCACGTCTCGAGTCTTGAGACCATCGTCCTGATGCAGTACGCGGCTTCATCGACGTCGGCTTTGGAAAAAAAAGTCGTGTCTCTTGCACGTGTGACTCGAAAGACTTGTCAGACATAGCCGTCGTCTCCTTGAACGCTTTACACGACTGTTGACGAATATTATGGTGTCGAGTCTTTTGGATGAATTGCCGTGTCTTGTTGACGAAGCTGACGAGCTCATGGCGCGTCTTAGTTGCCTCATGACACTGTTGAGAGGCCATGACCAGGTCAGTACATTTTCCACGTCAATGGCGATGCCTCAAGACTCGAGTTTGAACCCATCGCGGCAAGATCTCGAGTCGCCATTGAGTCCTCGCTACTCTCCACCATCGTCTCTAACGAGCCACAGCATGGCAGAGCTTCGACAGGTTCTGCATAATACCGACCTAGATGCCATCCTCAAATTCTTTGCTCGCCACTATTTGACACTGCAGTCCATGGCGGTGGAAAAACTAAACGCCAACTTACCAGTCAAAGATGCTGAGCGCAATGCCCTGTATACCTTTGCCACTTGTACACATCAGCTCATGAACCGTCTTCATCACTGGCAGCAGACAGCGTGGGAATCGCTCAGTCGGTTCTCGACAGCCACCAGCACCAGTGAATCTTCGTGTCTCTTGACATTTGAGAGCCATCCGCAGCTCACTCGACTGGTCCTCGCTACTGTTGCCAAGTACGTCAAGGTAAATCTGCTCTGGACTTCCTTCAATGGCATTCCAGGACTTCTTGCGCTCTACAGCTTCCTCCACTCGAGTCAGGTCCTAGGAGACGCGCTCACACCTCATACCGTGTTTTCACCACTTGATCATACCGACCATCGCGTACGTGACTTTGTGCTTCACTTCCATACCGCTCCACTGCTCGCTATCCAACACGACTTCCACCAAGTCAGTGACAAAGGAGAATCTCTTGCGGCACTTGCACTCTCGTGCTTTGAGCGATACGAAGTCTGTCGCGATCTTCCAAAGCTCCGACAGCAAGGCGTCTTTGACCTTGAGACGCTCGTTAGTGGTGCTTATGCGTCACACTCGTGTCTTCCTCACCTCGTCGATGCTTCTGACGTTGCCGACTGCGTCATTTGTGTCGTGCTTTGTGTCCCCCACCAACTCCACGCAACGAATCCAACGCGTTTATCGTCTCCCGACTCCTTGACGCCGTCACCGTCTCTGTGGGACTTCATGGAGATCATTGTCCGTGACCGACTTGTGCTTTCCCTTCATCGCAACCACGTCGTAAACCTCCACGACTTGCTCTACCTGCAACTAACGTCGTCACTGTCCACTGCAGCTTTCACCACGATATCTACGTCCTCGCCTGCTGTCTTTGGAACTAATCGATCGACGATGCCGATGAAAAAACTCGTGAAAGCTTTAAGCAAACACGCTTTGAAGAATTGCGGAGCTAACCATCGACAGCATCGTCAAGTGGCATTGTGGCTTGTTCGGAATTGTGTGCAGCTGATGCAGCACAACCCTGGCGTCGTGGCACCTTCGTTTCCACTACTTGTAGCAGCTCTGGCCATAGCTCGTGATGAAGTTGAATGGGCCATAAGCCACGGAGTTTTCAACGCTGATAGCTACAAAGCACCACTTCTTCCAAGTCATATCAAGTTGAAACACTTGCAGCGAGTAGCTGCCAGCTTTAGTGGCTCAGAGAGAGACATCGCCGACTTGTTGACGCATTCTCATCGACTTCGAGGGCTGATCGAGCACCATTCGCATTTGCTCACCGAGTATTATCACGTGTTTCTTACAAATGCAGACGCTGATGGCATTGCATACACAATTCACAAACTTCTTGGAGACCACGAGTCAAGAGAGGACATGAAGCCTCTTCTCGAAGGTTTCTTAGACCGTGACCGGTATCATGTCGACTCGTCATCGTCGCCACGAATCACTTGGGTGCGAGAATGGCGACAAGCTAGTGCTCACTTGACTGCACGCACTCAATCGCCCCTTCTCGCCGTGCTTCGAGCACAGATGGAGCGTGCAGTAAGTCACACAAACTACATTAGTCTCAATGTCCAGCTGATTGAGCATGCGTCCAACTTTTCCAAGTGCTGGTGGTTCCATGATGTCGTTTTTGAACAGAGTTTCCAGCAGACATTGACTACCGCACCGTCTTCAGCCGTTGGGCTTGTGGAAATCCTGTCGAGTCTTGCTCAAGGGGTCTATACCCTCGATGGGATCGTCGAGCCGGAAGAAGCGACGCAGCAATCGGTACAAATGCTGCAGCATGTGGACCGAATGCGTATGAAACTCGTGCATCAACTTGAGAGCGGCCTGGAAGCAATCGTAGAGAGGGACATTACGCTACAGCGTGACGAGAGATCGATAGCACTAGAAGGCAAATGTGAGCCCGTGGAAGCCAAGAGCACAGCAAGTAGTCGGAGGCTTTCGAGCTTTTCACGAGGGCAGTCGAGCCAAGTTGGGCAATCAAGGAGCGCTGAATTGCGCTTAGCTTCACCCACAGCCTCCGTCCTGAATCGCAACAGCGATAGCACCAACAAGACTTTAAAACGGACCCAAGTCAACGGTGACGAGCAATGGGTAGCGCTAGTTCGTGCGCTATTAAACCATGTCGGTCACCACCAAGATGGCAACATGATGAGAAAGGCTCTCGCACAGCGTGTACAAACGTGCTTTACTCGTTTCTTAAGAGGCTTTGTAGTGTTCTCAACGCAGGGGATTGGAGCAGTAACGCTGCGCTGCTCCATCGGAGATGCATGCAGCCAACTTCAGTGCTTTCTACGAGCAGTCCAAACGTTGTTTGGAGCCAATAAAACTGAATCGAAGCGAGTTTCGTTGGGTGAAGAGCTTGAGGTGGCACTTCGGAACGTGTTAGTGTCCGAGTGCAGTCCATCGACTTCGATTCTGCCACAGGGCAAGATGTTGCTGGATTGGATCAACGATTCGCCCCAAGTATCAGAGAAAGAATTAAAGCGCTGGTCGTTGCTCGACCGACTAACGTGGCTTTACGTCGTTCTGGTGGCGAAAAAGTGCCATCTTTCATCATCGTCGTCTCAACCGATTTCGTCGTCACCTCTGGTTCTAGCTTCGGTGCGCAAACGCTGCTTTCTGTTGGCTCCTGGAAACTCAGGAGAGCTTGATCCACGAGATTACACGAGCTGTGACGCTTTGGAGCATCTCGTTGCCTTGATCGGCTTTGCAGGTGTTGAGTTTGTGTGCTCGAGTATTGCCAACTTGTTGGTGACACAGACTCTAAAGCTGCGGTCTTTCATTGAGACTGAGCACGCCGTACTTACCTCCATGGACAAGGACGACACGATTGCTGACGACATGGCTGCATCTTCACACGTCCGAGTCTTGGACGATATTGCGACCCACCTCGTTCGAATTGGAACCACAGTCTTCCTGCTTCAGCTTGTGCACGGACACAGTCGGCACGATACGAAAGACGCGTGGGGTGCGCGTGTAGCTCCTCGAATTCTTCGCGAGCTACAGCAAGATACGGACCGAAGAGCTACGTGGATACGTCTATTGCCTGTCGCGTGCAGCTCGGTCTTCCACTCGAGCGTCTGGAAGCGTACGCGATACTTGTCCAGTCTCGAGACTACCGACACCAACGCGCACATGATGGGACTGGCCATGGGAGTTTTGCTGTCATCTTGTGCCGGCAATCAATCAGCGTATCGATGCGCCGTCGCGGCGTTAAAGCGAGCTGCAACAGGCGCTACGAATCGATCCAAAATGCCACTTCAAGTTGATGGGGAGAGCCCTACAAGACCCATACTGGAAGCGTTGGAGCTGTTGGTGACCACTGCAGCGCCAGATAGCGGCCAGACGATTGACGCGCATAGTTCGTCTGGGGACCAAGTGGAGCTGGCGTTGAAGCGTCTACTGCCTCGTTCGATATTAGTGCTACACTCGGACTAACAAAGTACGAAGATGATGATGGTGATTCTCATTGATTCGTTTAAGAAGTTGCTTGAGGCGTCTTAAGCGTCGAGCATTAGCGGTCTCCCTTAGCTACAGCTGATGCTTTTTAACGTATATTCCACATCAACTTGACGTGATAATTTAGTAAGTTGTATCTTGGGGGACCAGTTTTTCTCGAAGAAGACTGTGATTGGTGGATAGCTCGTAGCCTGGAAGGTAGTAGGGCCACTCTAGACGCGTATCAAGTCTGAGACCATCCACGGCTCAAGACAAACGACGACGGAGATGGAGCTTTGACCACAGAATTGAGCACTAGGCATTGAGAAAGAAACCTCTTGATACGATCATGGAGAAGGTTTTTGAAAAGGGCAAGGGCTACACTAGTGTCCATGTCAACTGAGCATCATCTACTCTGCTGTCACTCTCTTCTCCAGCGCGAGATTTTGTGCTTCCTCCTGAACACGTGTCAGTTGTCGTCATCGGACTAGACCCTGGGACGCGGTCGATGTGTACTGTCAGGGTCTTGGCCTACAGCAAGGAAATCGCCGCGAATTGAGGCGTAAGAAGAAGAAGAAGGATCGTTCGGACTGGATATGCGAACTTCTGCTACACCCAAGCGTTGTAACAAGTGCGATATCGTGCAAGTGACTTCGAAGGAGTACCGTCAGATGGCTGGTCTCAAGCGATTTACTGCTTATAACGAAGGCCTGAAGAAACTGCATCATAAATACAAGAAGATCTTTGCAGAGATGCCACTGATAGCTACACAAAGTACTGCAGTACTTTTAGAGCAATATCGTGTTCCTGCTACAATTCAGCGCATAGCGGTCGCTTCTCGAGTGGAAGCTTTTTGGAAGCGCATGGCTCGTATGGCGGTAGATGCGATCGCGAAGTTTGCTGCTTCAACAGTGAGGCAAGGAGACGTGCGTAGCGCACGGGACTGGAGTAAGTGCAATGGCATCAAAGGACACGCACCCAGTCCAGTGAAAAGACTGAAACAAGCGCTGCACAAATTGTGCGACGGCGGTCTCAATGGACGAGTTCATGACGAGCAAGCTGTCACCGGATACTGTCGTCTGTTCGACGCCCTGCCCCTACGCACGACAAGAAGCTTTCAAAAAAGAGGCCGCACGAGGGCAGTGGATCCCCAACAAAAGCTGAAGCAGTGCTTCGGAGTGCTCCGCGGCGAATGCGCAAAGAGCAGCACCAAGTACTGGGACCGCGACGTGAAGGCGGCCATCAACATGTTGCCGCTGCTCAAGAGCGATCTTGATGACGAGGGATGTATCCAGACTTTCAGGAGGGCGGAGAAGAGAGTAGAAGCATAGACAGATAGACAGACAAACAAACGTGGTGGTTACTCAGAGGCTCTGAAAAGTTTGTGAACTGTGTCACATTTCATCAGCGTAAATAATACTCGGTGATGAGAATGTGGATGCGGCCCCGATCAGCCCTCGAAGTCGATGAGAACGCGCCAACAAGTCGGCAATGTCTCTCTCTCTTTCTCTCTCTCTCTCCGACCTGCCAAAGCTGGTAGCTACTCGCTGTGAGGGTTTCAACTTGATACGATTCGAAAGAAGTGATGCTTTGTAGTGGGCCTGATTTCTGGAGACTATTCGCATCCAAACGCTGAAACATTTGTGCGTTCGTCGATGCGGCTAAAGCTTAGGCATTGGGCCGGAGCTTAAACTTGGATTTGCAACGTTCAGTGCGTATTGACGAAGCAGCTGACAGAAACAAGCGAAGTGATGACTGCCATAGACCAAGACGAGCCAGCTTTTGCTATCAAAGACAGTGAGCTCAGTCACGAAGGACAAACGGTGGTCGCATAGACAAAGCTACTCGTCAGACGCGACAAGGTGGCATTATGGACTCTAACTACGGTGGGCGTGATCATTGCCAAGCCGTAGAAGTGGCGCGGCACGGACTGATCGATTGGCGACAAAGGTCTCGAGCTCGTCACCATTTTGCAAGAGAGTTCACGAGCGTCGGTCGAAAATCGGTCGTGGGCGCAGCGGGAGTGCAGCACGACGCTGCACTTCCTTGTCCACGTGTAGTCAATACGTCAAGCCTTGGTCCAAGTACACATGGTAAGCCAGCCGGCAGCATGGCATGAGAATCAGGCGCAACAAGAGGGAGAAGAGTAACACATCCGAGGGAGTTTCCAGGCAGCGTCGGATCCAGTTCGTTTCGCAAGCAATCGCTCATGTGTCACACGCACCCTGGCGACAAGTGCAGCAGCGCTATACCTCTGCGCTTATGTTCATACGAGGAATCAATCAAGTGAAGCTGAAACATTGAATACTGGCAAATCGTGGAAGGGTCATCCTGAGCACGTTGCAGTTGGTGGCCGACGCCGTCCCTGCGCTCAACATCGTAATCGGGCTTATGCATCATATCATTGTTGTCACATCGAAGTTTCTGCCCTTTTGAAGTCAGGTTCGGAATTGTACCAAGGATTGTTTACAAAAAGAGCATTGGCTTACTTTAACAATGCCAAAGTGTGTGAAGCGCGCCTCTAGTGGCCGCGATAGTTTACATTAGTCCTTAGTCTGATAGTTGATACACTGCTTTCCCAATACATCTGCCATCGCTCTACGCCACACGCACACGCTTCGCACGTGGTTCGTTGCTCCCATCGTCGGTCTCTTTGTCATTGCCGCTTTTGGCCAATGCTGCATCTGTAGATGTCGCCACGGACTCGGTAAAGCTGTCGCCATTCGAATGCATCATGAGTGCATTCAGCACGCACGGGTATTGGCTCTGTTTAGCGTGTGCAGCGATCTGACTGAGTGTGACATTTACAACGGCACGAACTGTCTCGCGGCCCACGCACGTATTGAGAATCTGCTCCTTTGGTAGCGGTCGGTGCTCTTGCTTGAGTAGTAGCGCCGAATTAAGCGTTTGCACAGCATAGCAGCCAGAGAAGGCCTTGCGAAACTGGAAGCGGCAGCTCGGACACGTACTACGGAGCTTGAGCCACGACCGGATGCATGGTAGGTGGAAATGGTGGCCGCACGGTAGTGTCACGAACTGGTCAATGCCATTCTCTAGCTCGCTTAAACAGATAACGCAGTCGCCGGTGCACGGAACCGTCAAGGAAGTAGAGTGTGAGACGCACGAGATCGGTCGTTTCCCGCTGCTGCGGAGACTGTTGTTGCTGATTACGGCCCAGGAGGACAGACTGTCCATGACTGACTTGTCAGCGGGCGCGGCATTCTTTAGGTGTGGTGAGATGTAGCGCACCATAAATCGCACCCAAGCGGGCGTCCGGAACATTTGTAGTACGTCGCGGATGAGTGCGTGCTCGGGCGCCACATACTGCACCTCAACGCGTACGGTAATATCCATGTTGGTGCAAGAGTCGTCTGGTTCGAATGACGCGAAGCGGCCAGTTGTCTAAGGCGCCGCAAATGATCGAATGAGCGGAAGAAATGAGCAGCGCCGCGGGAGCGAGGGCCGTTCGAAAAGAAAAGGCCAGCGAATCCTGCTTTTGTCTCTGGACCTCCAACTGGAGCACCCACCAGCGCCCTAGCCCGCACCACAACCGCCGCCAAAAGCAATCCAGCGATAGGTGCCCAGAGCCGGGTACTGCGGTCTCCAATGAGGAAACAACACTAAGCAGTAACGTGGCCGAGACGTCAAAGGCTGCTGCGCCGCCAATAGCAAATCCAAACTTTATACCTTCCTACCATTCAGCTTCAAGCAAGCACGCTTTTCTCATATACTAGTACCGAGATAATCCGACCCTCCGACCCCCCTCCTCAAAGGCATAGAGAGTGCAAACGAAAGAGTGTAGATCACCCACACCTTGCTTCTAAACGCCTTAAGCACGCACGCTATGCCACCACTGAGAGCCACGACTCGCACGCGGACCTTTTGCCACTTGCCAGAAGAGCAAAGATGGGCTCTGGATTTGCAACTGCATGCCCGTGCACGGCCTCGAAAGCATAGACATGCTTATTGTGTTCACGTGACAAGTATTCCCAGCCGCATATTGCTTTTCCCAAGACACTTGATATGTGGTCGGACTCACGGTGTAATTTAGAATTTTGAAAGGGACATGGTCGGGTCTGCTTTACCATAACTTATGACCGCTCATCTCTACAGAGGTATGGAACTCGCAAACTGTTTCATGCTCAAATTTTCATAATGGTTGCGTGCAGCGACCGCACTGCGGCAAAATGCTTCCCCGCGTAAGACCATAAAACATTACAAGAAGTCGCGATGAAGGTTTATGGTAGGCCGCAGACGACCGACGACACTGGCACTGGCAACACGTTGTGATCGTCTACCACCTGTGCGCATATGTATGCGTGGCTCTGCGACAAATTTGCATGGAGTTAGTGACCGTCGCTGTCAAATTGACACCAAAGGACGATGGCATTCTTGATATTGTATTTGACAAGTTTATTCAATATAGCAATGTGTCGACTTTCAAGGCTTTGAGACGTACGGACATTTTTACAGTCGCTACCAAGGCGTGTGCTCTAGCTGATTCCTTACTTTCGTGTTTGCGATGTGCCTCATTGGAATCCGGAGGTCCACGTAGTCGAAAACGTGCGCCATTAGTCGTGAGCACAGCCTTCATGTCGCGAGGGACTTTGCATTTTAACCCGCGCGTCAGGACACCACGCGAACGACTACCGCCAAGGAGTGTTAGCCATTGCGTCGTATTGGCTTGATCTTGCAGCAACGTGCGAATGTCATCCACCTATGAGGTCCTGATTTAGGAGATATGTATGAGTAGCTGCAGAAAAAGCTGCTGGCCACAGTATCTGTCAGTTGTGGCATCGGCCGTGGCCCGTTCGAGACCATCTCCATTTAGCACGCGAGCCAGGCGACCAGTCTTCATCGATTATGCTGGCGCCTGTCGAACTGGTACATATGTCCATCGTACCGCCGCCGGATTTCTCATTTTTCATTATTGTGACCATGGCTGCTCGCGCAAAGATGCCGAGCGGCGACGTGGGACTTGCTTGCAGCCAATTGGTGCGCCACGTTCGAATAGAAAACAGGAAATGTTGAAGTGGTCAACGTGCCTCCAACAGCTACGTTGGAGATGGACAGCCTGTAGTGGGATGCCACTGGATCCATTAACAAGTACGTATAGCTGTCGCGAGGGGCTTCAGGGTCCTGAGAAGTCCCTGTGGATTTTACATAAATGATTTTCTAACGTAGACTACAAGTGCAGCATGTCCAACTCCTGCTGCAATGAAAGCTGCTGCTTCTCCTTCATGCCACAGCTTTCTAAGCCTCGAGGTACTAGTCGAGACCACGGCCAACGCAATCACTGACGTCATTGCGTAGCCGCATATCGGGACAAAGTTTTAATGGAATTCGCTAGAATAACGCAGACCCAACACGCGACAAGACTGCCACCGCGCGCTTTTGCAGCGCCTGTTTCAGCCTTTTGACCAGACTTGGCGCATGTCCTTGGATATCTATACGCCACGCGCGTCCTATCAGGACAATGCGCTTTGCTACCAACTACCACGCCAGCCACATGCCTTCTACTTGAGACGGCCTGTCCGTGCTGAACTGCCTGCTGCAGGAGTCCGCGTTGCCCCACAAGTACTGCAGTCGCATACGACACGTCATGTACTTTGCGGCTTGAACAACGGCATCACTACCACGGTACTATGGGTGCCGTTACTTCAGACACTTGTTCCACACAGGAATCGCTTGAAGCCAGCAATAATCCAGCGCTG
The DNA here is from genome assembly GCA_003991265.1 of Pseudoperonospora humuli. Taxonomy (NCBI): domain Eukaryota; phylum Oomycota; class Peronosporomycetes; order Peronosporales; family Peronosporaceae; genus Pseudoperonospora; species Pseudoperonospora humuli. The sequence continues at coordinate 28,083 of NQFO01000479.1, forward strand.
ATGACCCCTCTCCACCTTCGTCTTTCTTCGCTTCGATCCACAGCGTTGATGACGGCGTCGCCTACATCTCCGCATCTCTTGTTATGGGCTGAGGACCTCTCTTACAGCAGTACACAGCGCCCGCATCCCGAGACCTAGCCCAATGACGAGGATTGGCACGTATCCAGGAGGATGTACAAGGTTCCCGGAAGACTTCTTACTGGGTACCTTTTCGCTTCCCGTCTTGGCCAAAATGGCAGACCTGACGCGCCGTATGTGTCGATCGTTATCGAAGGCGATTAGCGCGCTTATAGCGTAGGTCCGTTGAGTGCGTCGTGGAAACAGTGAGAACACCTGGACTTCCTCTCGTTCGGCACCTCTTTCGTCCTCTTCTCGATCACGCTCTGAAACTTGCAAAGCAAGCGAACGTAAACGTCATACCACTTTTTGAAAATCGTCTTCCACTGCATTCTGCCACCTTCGTCCTATCGGTATTCGGGCACGTACCCATGATTGCTTTCACAAGGTTTCCCATTTCCATCTTTTACTTTCTGTTAGAATCGTTGGTCAAGCCCATTAAAACTAGAGAGGGCAAGTCCATGTTGTGCTCTCTGTTGCTGGTGTACTGTAATGGCTCGACGTTCTTCTGCGCAATGAGATATGTCCGAGAAGTTTTTGCCACGCCTGATCTGGTCTGATCAGTAAATCCAGGAAGAGAGAGTGTGAGAGAGAGAGAGATGAGATCACACCTCGAAGCGTGTGAAGGGCTGCAACTGATCGTATTGAAACGTCTTGCCCTTCATGAAAGTATCCTCCTAGATTGTGCCAAAAAACTTCCTTCTCTGCGGCTTGCGCTCAGTCTGCGGCTAAAGTTCCATCCATCCCCGTCAGCTTCAGCGAATTCTGGCTCTGTTCTTTAAGAGTTGAGTCGTCTGTTTCTGCAACGTTTTTGAACAGCGGAGGGATGTCATCGTTGGTCTTGCAGACCTCCCCACTTATCTGACTCGTCGTGGATCTTCTTGTGCTTGATACGCGTCTGATGGCGCGAGGGGGAATGTTGATGCACAAGCTTATCGCAATCGCTCTGTCTGGGGTTTGGCTGCTTGTGTCCATGTAAATGCAGGACTTACATACGCTTTCTCGACATCATTACATGAGTTGCCATGTGTATCACCCCATCTGAGGGTACGCACACTGTAATCTACTGCGTAACCCACAGGTTTCGTGTCATCAATGACGACCAGGTTGGAGTTGCGCGGCTTTAGAGCAGACCACGACCACTTCCTGCTGGCTATAGCGTGTTCGAATGTCTGTAACAAGGGCAGTAATCCTCACTCGTCATCGGAAACTGCAGTTCGCATATTAGAGCGCGACTTTGTGGACCTGCAGAGCTGGGACCGCCAGCTGCGTCGTGCCTCCTCCTCGTCCAATTGCCAGCGTCTTCCGACCAAGCGCCTGCGTAAACTGATGGCGGCCAATTGGTTGCGAGATGATCCAACCGCAGGCTGGCGCGTGGAGCTACAGAAGAACGTGAGCGCGTGCGAGGACTGGCTCAACGCTGCGTTTGCGCAGCTGTCCACGCTGCAGCAGCAGGAGTTTCTGGATGAAGACCTGTACGCTGCGGCGAAGCACAAGCGGATAACTGCCTGCGAGGACAGCAAGTACGCAAAAGACCTGCAGCAATATTTTAGTAGTGCAAATTTGGTGGATCTAGTGGTGAGTAGAGTGCTGGAGCACTTAGAGCAGAGAGATGTCGTGTGGCTTGAACCTTCTTGTGGAGACGGCCGATTCCTGACTGCGCTACTACGAGCGGGAGCGCGACATGTTGTCGGCTACGAGATTGACGAAAGATTGCAAAGCGTTGCGGAGCGAAACGTTGAGCTAGTAGCCACAGATGTTGCGGGAGATATCTCAGCGAAGGGCAGCGAAGTTCGAGCCCATATCTATCTGGGCGACTTCCTCGCGTCTAAGTGCTGTCTACCAGCAGACAAGTTCGTGGTAGCGGTCGGCAACCCGCCATTCGGTGCAAAAGGGGACGACGGGAGGGATCTGGTGCACAATTTCTTCACACATGTTGCGAGAGAGTGGCGAGCTCGTGTCATCGCTTTCATCGTGCCGAAAAGGTGCGCTCGACACACGTTCGTCACGACCACTTTACAGCAGCTTAATGACGCACAGTCTGATGCTGCTGCATCGTCCTGGGAATTGAAGATGGAGGTGTCACTTAGCGAGTACCAGTTCGAGTTTGGCGCTGGCGATAGGCTCAAACACGTCCGACAGCCGAGTGTGCTACAGCTCTATGATCGAAAATGAATACTTGTGCAAAATGGGTCGATTTGTGATGCACATCATGCTTTTCACTCGAAATCACTATGTCAATTTGATGTTCTCTAATTTTATAGTCCGTCGTCTATTTGTACGGATAATATTAGCGGGCTCTTCTTTGGCATCGTCATTATCGTAAAGTGATCGAAAAGCTCATGAGCAGCCGGCACGGTGAGTGGCAGCGCGTGCAGGACGCGCAAGGACGCTATTTCTATGTGAACCACGTGACCCGCGAGGTGCCTCTTTTTCTTGTGCCTTTTTCATTGCTTTCTTGTCGCTCTGTGAGCGCTCTAGAAGCTCTAGAAGCTCCAGAGGCTTTTGACTTTATTCTTTTACTCATCATGTGCTCATTTTGTGGCTATGGGACCCATTTTTAGACCTCCTGGCACCTGCCGACGGAAGATCCGCTACCACCAGGCTGGGAGGAGCTCATTGATGGTCAGGGCCGCGTATACTTTGTGGATCACAATACGCGCATTACCACGTGGCTGGACCCGCGCGTATCGGCCTTTAAACGCCTCCAGTCGGCACGAACTTCATCGAAAAGTAATTTTTCGTCAGCAGCTCCTCGTAAAGTAGCAAGTGCGAGAGCGCGAACACCGAGTTATGAGTACCCAAGACGATCATCTGGAGGAAGCGCTGCCGTTAGCGACGCTATGAGCAGTGACCATGCGCCCACAGGTGGCAAGAGCAGCAGTGGTAACCCATCTATTGGATCTCGAGCATCTTCTGCTATAGAAGACGAGACGACGGATCAGACAGTGAAATTAGACACGTCCACGCTGCTCGAACGCTACCGGGACGGAATCAATTTGGGAGACACAGCCGTGATGCAGACGACTGCGTCAGCGACTCCAGGTGCTGAGGACGACGAGTTCCTTACGGCACATTCGGAGGATCTGACAAAGCGTACGAATGAGAACATATTAGACGATTTTGAAAGGGAGGTTGACGACGAAGAAACGGAAGAGGTTATGGAGTCACCGCCGTCTATAAAGGAGGAAGAAGCAGCTGCAGATGCACAGCCAAAGAGTGTTGCGTCTGCGTCAACAGTGGACGAAGACCATAAAGTAGCAAAGGAAAAGAGCGACGTGCAGCAGCAATCGAGCATCTCGAACACCTCGGACGCACAGGACAGCTCCTTGGACGATGGTCAAATGGTATTGCGACGCTACTTTGCACCGATTTTTAAACGAGACGATGATTCACCGGCGTGCACGCAATGTGGCATGCGATTTGGCACGTTCCGTCGTCGTCACCATTGTCGCCTGTGTGGCAATGTGTATTGTGGGGATTGTACGCCGAACAAGGTGAAGCTTCCCATTGAAGCTCCAACCTACGAGAAGGAGCAACCTGTATGTACGAGATGCTTTCGCAATGTAAAAGTTGGGGATTTCTTTAGCATTGTGGGGCTGCGCCATAAAGTGGATGATCCAACCTCAAGCGTTGATGACAAAGTGGAACAAATGATGCAACTTGCAATGACGCTGTCTGCTGGACGACCAGAGACTGAAGGAAACATGGGACTCCATCGCGTCGCTCAGCTCAATGACGTGGAAGCAGCTGGAGGCGTTGCATCTTTCTGTCAGTTGTTAAACACTGACGTGGAGCCTCTGCAGCAAGCTGCTCTGGAGATGCTGGCAAATCTCATTGAACTCGAGAATAATGCGGGCAATGAATTATCCGCGGGCGAGGCCTTTGCGCAGTCGGGGGCGTGTGCGCAACTGGTGAAGGTCATGGGGAATCGGGCACTGGAGCAGCGATCGGGTCGCAGTGCTCGTCCGGAGGTGGAACGCATGGCCCTTTGTCTAGTGTATCATATTTGCCAGTCGAGTGCATGCCAGGCTGCACTACGCAAGGCCGGTGGATGTGCGCGCTTGCTCGAGTTTCTTTCCGTTGATTCACCGTCGTCGCTGGAGATACGAGTTGAAGCAGCACGTTGCTTGAAGCGGTTTGTGCAGAAGAATGTCGAGAACATCACTGAAATGACGCGAAACAAGGGCGTCGCATCGTTGTGTACCTTGCTCGGTGACTTTGTCGAGTTACGCAAGGGCAATAGCAATAGCAGCAGTGAGGCATCACGTGATGAGTCGCATGAAGTAGCCATTGAGGCCATTCTGAGCACAATCTGCGAATGCATTCAGTTTGCCGATAACGGTGCTTCGCAGGAGAAACGCGGGGTACAGCAGATTCCAGCGGACAGTATCCACTCGTTTGTGACTGTCCTGCAAAAGGGCGATCGTGTGAACCGCATGCTAGCATCGCAAGTCCTGATTCAGGTATCAAAGGAGCCGTCATTGATTGCGATTTTGGCAAAGGAGAGCGAGTTTATCAAGGATGTCATGTGGATGCTCGATAACGACGAAGATTGCACTGCCGCTTCCGAGATCTTGTGTGGTCTTTGCTCGACAATGCCCAAACAATCTCGGAGCAGCTCAATTTCGGAGGAAAGATCGGATGATGTACACGAGCAGGTACTGAAGGCGATTTACGACGTGGAAGCGTTTGATTTGGTGCTGAAGAAGCTGAACGCGTGTGTGATTGGAGAGAAGCAGCTCGTGGGTGAGATTACGTTTCAAATGAATCTGCTTGGAATCACGATGAGTTATAGCGCAAAGTCGGCGGCCTATGTGGACTACATTTGCTCGCATAACTGCGTGCCAACGCTCTCGGCCTTCTTGCTATCACGCAAAGAGCGTCTGATTCCCTTGTGCGCGCAGACGTTAATGAACCTTTGCGAGTTCAATCCGAGCATTTTTGACGAGCTCTACGATCGCAATGTGTCGGACTTTTTCCATCGACTGCTACAGACACCTCCGGACGAAAACCGGTTATCAGCTCTGCGTTACTTTCGGGCGCTCGTTGAGCACAAGCGTCCGTTTTCGATTGGTGTGCTCGATACGCTCTTCCTTATGGCGTCTGGACGAGATGAGGTCCTCGAAGCAGGCAGCTTAGATGTGCTTGCTCGCTTGAGTGGTGTCAAGTCGATTGCCGCGGTATTGGAGCCGCTGGAGGCCCCCCCGACGGCCGAGATTGGTGAAATGGTACAGAAACTTCAAGAGCGTGTTGTTGGCGTGGCGTATTTCCCCGTCTTAATGACGATCGCGTGCTCTTCGGGCGATAGCGATAAGCGCAGCAACTCTATCAAATGCCTGGTCTGTGCGGTTGGTGGCGGCGAGGAACTTGTTGCACGAATGCTCAACCAAGAAATGCTGCGTGCGTTCTGGACGGGATTGCGTCGGTGGATGGACGTGCCTGCTGACGAGCTCACGCCGGTCGAAATGGACTTGAACAAGGCGCTCTTGCAGCTCTTGTACCTCGTACTGACCATGGCAACGTCACGTATTGCTTCCATGGGAGAGGACCAAATTACGAATCTCGTGACGGTCGTGACGGAGTTTATCGTGTCGCAGCCCAGTCGACTGGCCATGGGCATTCGCATCATTCGTCTTCTCATTGCTCATGCTGGCTGGAAAGACTCGTTTATGGCGTTATATGCTGTGGAGTCCACTACGACTGGTCTGAAGTTCTTACAAGCGCTCATGAAGGGCATTGAAGAGTCTAGTGCGAGAGCCAAGGAAGACTGTGAAGACGCAATGTTTGACGATTCCATTGCTGTCCTGAAGGAGCTGATTCACGATCCACAAGAAGCCGAGGAAGATGCCGAAGCAGAAGACCTCGCGCCGATGAATGAAGCTATTGTCGAGCTGGTTATTAGTGCGGGTGTTCATATTTCGTTGCTTGAGCTACTTCGGGACAATGCTCTCCAGGAGAGTGTAAGCGAGATTGAAGGAGACGCTGAGGATGCAAAAGCTGAGGAAAGCCACGAATACGTCGTGACTCAAGCACTTGAGCTTCTGAATCTGCTGGCACGTTCACGTCGCATTCGACTGCTCATTCTTGAGGCAGGGGATGCATTGGATCCGCTAGTGACGACGTACAAGGCCACAACGAAGGATTATGCCGATTCGTCGCCCGCTCGGCACCGGATTGCTGAGGATCTCGGACGCATTCTTGTGCATTTGTCGAGTGATCCATTGGAGTTTCGCAAGACGTTGTATGACCACCGTACGGTTCTTCCTCGCACAATTCTGGACAACATTCTTTCCCCCATTGACGAAGTTGCTAACACGGCCGAAGACATTGTACTGAATCTTGTCGAGTCGGACTTTGCGACTTGTCCCTTGTGGCTTGATCTGATCGAAAATGCCGACGTGCGTTCGGTGTTTCGCATCGTGGTGGTGTCAAAGCGGCCGTCCGTGCAGGTTGCTGCGGCCCGCAAGCTCATTGACATTGTGTTTACGCGCCCCGACATTCTTGACGATGAAGACTCTGGTCTCTCACTGGAGCAGAAGAGCTCGTTGGTCTCGATGTTGATTAGTTTTTTTGTCGACTTTGATCCACGTACGTCCGTTGTGGGCGTTCTTGCGCTGACGTTGCTTCTTAAAAACGGTCAGATCTTCGATGCCGAGCAGATGGAGAGAATTGCCGTCGATGGCGCTGTGTCTCTAGTCTATTGGATGCAAAAGGGCACGGAACGGCATCAAGAGAACGCGATCAAACTTCTCCACGATGGCGTCCAAGACCCCGTCATCTTGACAAAGTTTTACTCGCAATTGCGAGCTTCTTCAGTCCAGCGCGAGACGGCATTTTTGCTCGAGCTAGGACAGCAACTACTTGATGTTGATATGACGGCAAACCCCGAGGGACTGCTCAAACGATGCAAATTGCTGCAAGGGCTTCTTGAGGTCACCGATTGCGATACTTTACCAAGCGATTGTGTGGAGATTATTGAGGAAGTGTCGACGTACTTGTTGGAGATTGTGGAAGAGAAGGGCAAAGATTTTGAGCGAGCGGATGAAGAGTCCGAAGAGATGACGAGTCAGGAAAAGGTTTTACTCGTTATCACGCGTTTTCTTGCCGTATTGGTCCAGTCGAAAGCCTTCCATTCGACACTAGTGCGTCATAACGCAATTGAAAAGCTGGTGTCGGTGCTCAGCGAGCAAAAGAAGGCAGCAAAGTCTTCAACTGAAGTGGTGGAGCAAACGCGTAGTCTATTGAAACAGCTGTGCGTGCACGAAGTTCCTCGCCTTGTTGCGTGTGATGGCATTGATATTCTACTCGAGACTGTCTTGAAGCAAGACGAGAGTGACCAAGACTCTGAGCGTGTGGCTGAAATGTTGGAGACTTTCAATGCGATTGTCGAGTGTGGCGCAGCGGGCAAAAAGGCGTTGATAGAGATGAACGACTTTCTTCCGAGCTTAGCGCGTGGTTTCCAAGCGGTGGGCGGAGATTGGAGCGACGATGAAGCTGCTTTGACTGCAAAATTGCTTGGTACGGACTTTAACGGCCGGAACTTGGACTTGGAGATAGCGTGCGGTCTTTGCCTGTTGGTTTTCTTGTTTGCTCGGGGTGGCGCTTATCGCGACCGCGTGTTCCAAGAAACGCTGCTCATGAAGCACATTGTGGCCATACTGGATTGGTTCCCGTCCATCTTCTTGACTCGTGACAATCTCGTGACGTCAGAGCTCAGAGCAAAGTTTTGCTTGATCTTTGCCGCTGGCCTGCCCTTTTTGGAAGCCGCCGTCGTGTCTGTCGACGAATCTTCGCTCGCACACGACGACCGCAAGGTGTTTTACACACGCACAATGAGCGTGTATACCAAGACGCTAACAACTTTTGTGGGCGGCCATGAATCGACTGACATTTTCCTTGCTTCGTGCGAAGGATTGAAGAGTTTGGTGCACAGTGACGACGCGATGATTACATTGGGTAATGAAGTCCAGAAAGACTTTGTGACTTTGCTGAAGGAGCAGGTGTTTCGATCGTTAAAGACGAGCATGTACTCGATGGAGTGTGTGGTGGCTCTATTGGATATTGCAGCTGATATCGTTCTTACCAAAGCTCTGCAATGTGAAGAGCAGTGGACGGAAGAGGAGCCTGCACGCAGCTCATGGCTAGTGGCAGGGGTTTTGCACGCTCTTTTCCACTGGGATTCGTTCCGAGACGACCTCGACGTGTCGATATTACTCAGGCTACTGCGGCGCTTTTGCGCATCTTCGAAGATCCGCAACTCCTTGTACGACCATGTTGACTACGAGAAGCTCGTGGATCTTTTAGTCACTTTTGCAGGAGACAACAAGTGGCGACGATGGCGTAAATATGTGTTGAGTGTGCTAAAGCTGCTTGGAGAAGAGAGTGCGCTTGACCAAGTCAATCAAGCTGGAAGTCTTGTTCCCTTGCCGATGCTCCTGCAGTCGTCAACAATGATTTCATTCCGGGACAGCGAGCAAAGTGCATATGCTACGCGTTGCTATCACTGCCGTCAAGTGGTACATGCTCCTGTGCAAATCAATCTGTGTGAAGTGCCTTGCCCTTACTGTCAAAAGGCAGTTGCAGTCGTACCCGATGCTTCTTTGTCGGCGGTCAAGACTGTGCGGCCAGTTGCAGAGCAAAATGGTGGCAACAATAATGGTGTCGTGCGTAGGACCTCTCGTAGTAATGACAGTGACTTTGTCTGCGTCAACTGCAGCAATGTGCTAGAACTTCCCGATGGTCTTGATCCGTCGGAGATTGTGTGTCCACATTGCCTCCAACTTGCGTCTTCGAAGAAGACAAGTCAGTCACTGGCCTCAGCGTTGGCAAGCGAGAAGAAGAGATCGTCAGTATCATCGGTACGCTCGGTTGAATCGGGCGCGAGCTTGCCGAAGGACTCTTCATTGTCTGGTATTGATGTTCGGGACACTAAGGTTGTGAGTTGTGGTCACTGCGGCAAGCACTTGGTTGTGAAAAATGGAGCGTCCGCCGTCAAATGTCCGTCGTGTCGTGGAGTCTCCAAGTTGTCGACAACAACAAGTACGTCACTGAAAATTGGGGAGCTGAACGTGGCACTTGCTAACGAACGCCTTTGTTTTGTCTGTGAACAGCCCAAGAAATGATGCGATGCAAGAATTGTAACACGCTTTTGAGTCTACCCGCGGGTGCGAGAGCGTACAAGTGTATGAAGTGTCTACAGACGACGCGATTATCGTAGTGGCTCAAGGTGCGAATGTGAGATTGACGATTGACCTCTTTATCTCAAGTATCCATGTGAGGGAGTGTTGAAAGGAAGAACCACTAAGCTGACCCAGGTTTGTTGATGATAGACAAATGCAAAGCTGGATCAAGAAAAGGAAAGAGTTTAGTGTGTCCGTGTAATGTTTGTTTCCATGTTTTGCAAACCTGCGCAGGTTTCTTGTTGCGACCAGAACTACCTCCTTGAAGTGGTCCAGGACAGGTTGTCATCAGCCAGTGGAGTCCATGAGATCAAGCAAGTCGTCGACGCCTTTCCCCTCGCGCTTGGCGCCATCATCATCAAGTTTAAAGTCGCGTAGGATTGCGTCAGTGGAAACCTTGCGGTCGCTCGTCGCGTCGATCCAAATAGTAGGGACTTGTTTGTCGTCCTCGTCGTCGTCTCCGGTCCCTTGTTTCGTGGGATCGTCAGGGAACAAGTTGATACGCCAAGCTTTGTTGTCGCCTTCGACGTCTTTAGCGGATGCCGATTTCCCGACCAGATCGGCAAGTAGATTGAGTCCATCGGCGGCTGTAGCTTTGAATGTCTTTTGGTGGTTGCGTAAGTCTGGACTCTTGACACTCGCGCTAGTTCCAGGGAGTTTATTGTCGGCAAAGAGCTGGCGCGTCGAGCGTGCAAAGTCCCTCGTTGTGTCTTTGGAGTCGGCCTCGTACATGTTGATGCCTAAATGGGCGTTGGTTTGCGTCCGGTCAAGCACAGAGCCTTCGGGTGCTTGAACAGATCCCTCGGCACTATCAATGGCAAATGCGTCTTCATCCTCCATGTGGCCAGACGCGTCAAAGTAGCGCACGATCCCCGGCACCTTGCCACCTGTTGCTGTGAAGCCCTTGTAATTGATGGCCAAGGTTCCATCCATGGCTTGGATGCCATTCTGGAGAAAGAGCGAGACTTTGATGCGCGCACCTTGGAAGAAACGACAGAGATACTGTTTGAGCATGTAAAAGTTGGCGGGGCTCATGTGACTGAAATTCTGGGACGTGAGGAGAATGGTTTCGTCCACTTGGCGCTTGACCTGAGCCGAGTCGACGAGATTTTTCGTATTCGCGAGATGATTCATCGTCACTTGTAGCAATTCATCGGCGGAAGAGCAGGATAAGATTTGATACTTGAAGCCCATGCGCATGAGGTCGTAAAGCTACGTACGAGCAGGACAAGAAGACACGAGATGAATTACTCAATACGTGAAGGCGAGAGTATGGAGAAAGATGGTAAACGACGACCTTGTCCATGCTATTGGCATTGAGGCGCATAATGGACGAATGCGCAAGACGATCAAAGATCTGGCGCGTGGATACATTCGAGTACATGTGATGCGGCTTAAAGAGCTCGACCATGAATGCCTCGCTGTGCATGGTCTTGACAATGTCCTCGAGCACTGTAAAGAACGGTTAAGACTGCAATGAGTGAGTAATAGAATGCTTGAGAGAGTACCTTTGGAGCTCTTATCACGAGGAATGTTTTGCGCTTTAAGGCGCTGGTCGAGGACATAGATCATTTCCGCCCCCATGTTGACAATAAGCATAGGCATTGTCATTAAGAAGCCCGTCATTGTTGTGACGATATTTCGCGATGCAAAGGTCCGAGACCACCGCACCCCTTCGTGTTGCTCGTAGATCTACGGTACCACTTGAACAGTCCAAATCCAGCTATTTCGCGTTGAAAACGACGCTCCATGCATTAGCATCAAACGTCCTCCTTACGCTCTAGAACACACGCGCCTTCTCCATGATTGTCGCTTTTGGCCTTTCCTTGCATCAGTCTCTCAATGGAGCCGGAGAAAGACAAGCACTTGTACACCGTCCCCATAAGCCGAACTTGACGCATGTCCTTTGACGCCATTTTGTCTGCTTTAGTCTCTGTACGCCACGCCCGTCTTCAAACTCGACACATGAAGAAACTACTTTGCTATTGCATTGACCGTCACGCGGGCGCTTCTGACAGAACATCTACTTGAGAAGCGGCCGGTTCATGTAGATACACCACAGGAATTCCGCGTTGCTCTAAAAGTACTGCAGATACGTCACGTAACTTGCGGTTTTGAACGGCGACATTGCTGCAATGATCTTCTCAAGCCTTTTCTTCAGAATCTTGTTTAACCAATTGAGCTCAGCTACATGACGACTACTAGGCAACGTCTTTCTGTGGAAATGTATCGCAAACCAAGCAAACCAATGCGTAATGTATTCAACGCACTTAACCGACCCCGGAGAAGGGTATAGTTGACACTAAGCAGATCTTCTCTTAAACGGACGACTAAGTAACTTCTTAAGAAAGTTCAAGAGTTTAAAAGGAAATTCGGCGAGTTTGAAACTAGATTCGGCCCCACGAGCCGTCTTGCTATTAGACCTGAAGGCAACTCTCTCTTCCAGGTCCGCGCTTAGATCCTTCGGCTCGAGCTTTTTCTTCTTGTTGATGTCGTGCATCTTGTGCGTGGCAGCTCCGTCATCAGCGCGGTGAGGCTCCGCGCGAAGCTGGTTTTGCGAGGAGGTCGCTGTGGACGCATGGACAACGTGGTCGGTACTCGCTAGTAGAGCAATTGCAACTACGAATAGAATGTTGAGTCCGCGCATCTTGTCGAGGAAAATGTCGGTCGTTGGGTCTTGCGGCGCGAATTCGGAACTGACAAGAAATTGCAGAGTCTCCCACAATTCATGCACTGAGGCATTGATTGGAACGCGATTTATCCGAACCTCTTTTGCAAGTCGCGTCATGACGAAAGACTAGAGCATCCGGAATGGTGTCAATGACAGCCCACAAATGGTTTTCGCTTGCTGTCTCTGGGTAAAGGTCGGGATCGCTCTATCCAAAAAGACACAGTGTCAAACACTTCTGTTCGCGCTTTGCACGCCTCCATGCTCGCGGAAGTTGAGAAGCGAGTAAAGTACACGCTATTGCCTTAGCATAAAATATACTACTTCGTAACGTAATGATAGTACGATGCCCGTAATAGCTCTATGGATGATTATGATAACAACTCCCAACAAACACAAATTGTTTTATACTTACTTGGCTTTGGTATGCTCTGATCTGCCAATGAAATCAATTTCTATCATTTCAGCTAATAGTAAATGTCTTGTAGTGGCGCTTGATCCAATCAAATATGTAGGTATATTAGAGTCAGAAATATGCTTGAACGCACTACATACACCAAGTCAAAGGCGCATTTACTGCAGTAATAGATTCTTAATTGTAATACTAATGCACGTAGAGGATACAACAATGTGTTGCTATCTACGTGCACAAGACCTTCATACAAACACTTTCTCCACGTCAAACAACAAACGACCAAGTGCCCAAGAGCATCCAGTCCTTAGTGCCAACCAATTCCGCGGCAGCCATGTCGACGGCAGTGAACACGCTCAAGAGGTGCCTCGCCTTGGAGACGGTCACTATCGACGGACTCAATGCCTCTATACTCAGTGTTCCGTCCGGCACCTGCTTCAGTACCGTGATGGAGAAGTTTGCTATGCATCTCGCGTAGCTTCACTAGCGAGAACGTACCAGCCTGGAAGCCAATGGCTGGCTAACAAATGCCATGTCTCCACGCATCTTGTTCCTTGTCAACATTCTTACGGACAATGTTTACTCTCTCGGCTGCTGAGCCATGATTAGCTAGAGCTTTCGCTTGGGTCGGCACGTCTACCTTGAGCTTGACGCGCACGCTTTCACAGCAATAGCTGCTAACTTCTCCAGATGGTAGTAATCTTTGCACACCCGGGCTAGAGCTTCTGGGATCATGTTTTTGCTCGGGTGGTAGTCCGATTCGGTCTGGCCGCGAAAGAGCTCCGTAATAGCCGGTAGGGACATCCGTGTCTGACGAATAAATTCTGACAGTGTGTGCTGTAGTGGCGTATTGAGTAAATACTCTGTGTCGTTATTGGTCTGCCTGGAGACAAGATATGCTGTCGTTGGTAATTGTAGCCCGACCCTTGCCAAAGCCTTGTTTAATGATAGCAATTGAAGTATTCCGGTGGTCTTGGCGTGACGCACTAAGTTGCTGAGCTACTACAGCAGTCAATACTGGGTGTGTATTGCGTGTGGAGTCTTTAGTGATCCGTGAACTTATGTTCTTGCCGCATCGCAGTGTATCCACGTTAGACTGAATAGCCGTTACGCCTATCCCATCTAGCGCATTCTTGAAATGCTGCATGACTAACTTTGATGTGAGTGTTGCTCTAGGCTGTATGGTCATCTTAGGTGCAAGGAGTGCCTGATGCGTAGCATGACTTAGCTGACGAAACGGGGTCGAGCGATCCCACAGCGAGCGCAATAAATACCCCCATGCATCTCGTGCTCTCGCCTCCCAACGTTTCTCAGCCGTGTCGAGCACGACATGTACTTGATTCCCTTGGCAAAATGGCTTCACTAGATGTTTCATTATCTAGCTTTTTACCCTGTCCTCAATCCGAAGTGACGGAGAGACGTCATCACCACAGCATCTTCAACGTCTTCTTCTGCGGCGGCTTCCAAACCCCAGTCGCGACGACGAGAATGGGTCGAGGACCTATTCTCTAAGACATCGAAGAATATCGCGAGAAACTCAGTCGTCCATGCGCTCGGGGTGACCGCAGCGATTGCGGGTACCATCACTACACATGACTCCACCTAGATATTGAAGACACGTTTTTTGCTGTGACGGGTGACCGAGGTGAACGCGCGAACATCATTCTGGACGCCATTTTCTTTCTTGAGGGTGCCTTGTCCTCACGACGACTGCGGCAATGGTGATGCGGCTCCTTGCACCGGCTGCGCTGTTTATCCGATGACGCCAGATGAAGGGTGTTTGCGAGTACCATGGTCCACGCTGGCGATTTGAGCTCGATTGACACCTCGGTCTTGCTAAACTTGGACCATCAAGCTGAATCATCTTTTCGAAGGTGCCTCAGAGCCGCTCTGAGTCAATTGTTTGCGTATTGCAGGGTAGGCTTCAGCCGAGCTGGAAGGCACGCACTGTTACTCTTAGACACAAACACGCAAAGCCGATGCGTCGGTGGCAGCATGTGCTTGTGTTACATTGCTTCGACTGGTCAGCCTGTAAATACCGTCCAGGATGTCGTTATACAAACGACAGTACGGATGAGCTTTCGGAAGCATGGCGGGCGGGCTGAAATTGCGCGCAAAGTTGAAATATGACGATCCGGCCTCCAGCAGGTCATCCTCGCTTTCTTCACGGAAGTGAAGTATAGTCAAACCTCTCGACCCCAGTCTCCCCGTAAAGAGCGTTATCAGCGCTGCCGTCGACGTCTGGAACTCGATGCAGTCCGCTTCACGCAACGCTAGCACATTCAACATAGCAGATACTGACATACTTTCTGACGATACAAAGTCCTAGAGCACCCTACTGGCAGCCAGAACGTGAGCTTGGGGCGGTTGGTAGTCACATTTGTCTTCTTCGTTTGAAAGCTTCCATTGGTAAGCTGCTGGACGCTCTCAGCTGGCAGATCGCCTTGGTTGTTGGGATTGGTCAGCACCCTCAGCAAGTTGCGCATGCCTTCAACTTGACCTCACAGACTCAGTAGCTTGTCAAAGTAGCGCGAGATCATCTTGAGTATTCGGACGGGGCGATATCAATGGGGACGCGGCCACGGTGTATCCAGCGAACTGACGTCTCCGCGAACAAGTCCGGGCTGAAACATTGACATGAAGACGTTGAGGTCGAAGTCCGGCCTCATGTGTGTCGTCGTAGAGCTTGACGGGGTTCAGGCTGTGTCGGGCTTGATGTCGTCCTCTTTGCCTCGGTCACGCGGTTCCATGAGACTTGACGTCTTACTCGTCGATGAAGGACATGAAATTATTGACCGCACGAGCTTCTACTCGCGTTTATTCAAAGAACGTGTCGGGGCCGACGTCTGCGAGGGTCCACCTGTCGAAACGTCGATAACTTCCATTGTTGGAGGTGGGGTCGTCTGCGCCTCAGTCGAGGCGTGCGCAGCGCTGGAAGATGAAGCGTCCGTTGGGGTGGCCGTCGTGATCATGATGCTTGGAATAGCGTTGGGCATAAATACCTCTAGTAATTGTTGCTAGGATGAGACTTCGTCGAAAGCAGAACGAAAGGGCTTGTAACTCTTGTGCTTGCTCGGGATGTGTACCACACCAACCTTTATCTACATGTGTAAAAGTTCATTTTGTGTCGTGCCTCCAAAAAATACACCTGATCTTAGTCTACTCTTAGTGCCATTTCTTCTGACTCGTGTTCCACGCCCAAAATCGGTTGAGTATAGCCATACGAGGATGCATGTGAGTAGTCACGTGCATTATATTCGGCCGCCAGACGGCTTGAATCTGCGCATCCAGTACAGAAGATTCCTCATCTTCTTCGTCTTCTTTCACATCAATGCTGACGGCACTCCGCCTCTGTTGGTATGGACAAAAGCCTTTTTTGCAGCAGTACAAATCACCGGCATTCGAAGACCGAGCTCAATTGGCACATGCCCAGCAGGAAGCACATGGCTCTCGGGAGACTTCTTGTTCGATTTTTTCTCATTTTCTATAGCAGATCTGACGCGCGGTATCTTGTGCTCGTTACTTGTTCACAAAGAAGTGACTAGCGTGCTCATACTTTCGTCGATAGACAGCTTCAAGAACCGGCTCTTGGAAGCACCACACTCCCTCGAGTTGCAACGCAATAGCTGGTTTATTCTCCAGCAATAACGCTCTTGGATGCACTAAATGATGCGTACACAGGCTGTACTACGCAAGTACAAGCATGGAAGATTGATTTGCGCATTGCTGTCTACGCGTATCCGTGTAATGTGCAAGCATCATATCACGTTTCAAATTCGAAATGTGGTGGTCTTTGCATCATTTACTGCAGCCACTGTCATGGGCAAGCTAAGCTGACTTTGAGCTCAACGGTAATTGAAGGAAACATTGAAAATCCTTCTGTCAGTACCATTATATGCAAAGTTTCACGCACCTACGGGTCATTGACTGCGATTGAGAGCACTTGGTTCTTCCATTCGTCGCGCCTCCCATGACAGCTTGAGCTGCACCAAATTTACCGTCACGTGCTGGAAGATGTGCGCTTATGGCCATGACAGTGGCTGCAGTAAATGATGCAAAGACCACCACATTTCGAATTTGAAACGTAATAGGATGCTTTCACGTAACCTAATTCTTTAATGAGCATATATGCTTGGCCATGCGCTCATCCAAAAACGAAGATTGAACCCCTTGTAATGGTCCATAACGTATGCCTACTAATGAAGTGCTAAATTATCTTTGGATCTGAGAGCATGTCAGCGGCGATAGAGGTGACAGACTCCGCGCACTTTGATTGTATAGAAGACCCACCGACCGTGAAATGTATCGTCATTGCAACACACTGCTCGATACATGAAGTGCCTTTTTGAAATGATGGATTCGGAGGCTAACGTGTGTAAGGGACAAGGTGCAACCCAGCGAGACCGTTAGGTACTTCAAGAAGAACTCGCGGGATCAATCGGGAAAAAGACCGTTGCTAATGTACCAGCCAAGTGGTACTTGTAATGGGCCTTAATCAGCCATTACATGAAGGTGGATCTGTTTGCCAGATCGTGTGTGTCACACACCACCTTCAGAGTGCATTGCAAAGGCAAAAGCCAAAGGGGTTACGGTACAACAGGTCCCTGCATGCACGTGTGACGTCTTCTGATGACATCACAAAGGTTCTCTGTACTAATCAGTACAGAATGATGGTTTCTGCTTTGGGAACCTCGCTTATGACGCATGCGACGTGTCACTGCGGGTTGAAGTGATGGCGCGAGCCAGTCACTTCACAGGAAACTTTCCACAGAACTTCAAGTTCAAGCTCAAGTTCCTAGGTTGAACCTCGCTAGTGACGCACGCGACGTGTCACTGTGGGTTGAAGTGATGGCACGAGCCAATCACTTCACAAGGAACTTTCCACAGAACTTCAAGTTCAAACTCCCTAGGTTGTACCCAAGGTTTTATCTCTGCATGTGTAGGTTTTATTCACAAAACCTCTAGGAGCCCTTGAGGCTAATTAGTAGTAGCGACAAGAACCATAACAGCATTTTGATTCAGTTGCAAATTTACCCTCAAGTGGTCAAGTCTTCATCCCTCCAAGTCGGGAACGCATCCTCCGGACGCACAAGTGTAGAGGGACTGTTTTAAACAGCGGTCTATTACAGTACTAAAGAAACGTGAACCCGGTTTCTAGTCGGTAGACCCTGATCTCTCAACGTAGACCTCAGTCTCTTGTCAGTAGACCCCAGTCTCTCAAGATAGACACGGTTCTCAAGTTTATATCCGGTCTCTCGTCGGTGGACCCCGGGCCTTCAAGGTAGACCTA
Source organism: Pseudoperonospora humuli (assembly GCA_003991265.1). Lineage (NCBI taxonomy): Eukaryota > Oomycota > Peronosporomycetes > Peronosporales > Peronosporaceae > Pseudoperonospora > Pseudoperonospora humuli. The sequence goes on from NQFO01000479.1 coordinate 45,752, forward strand.
AGTCGTAAAGGTTGACCTCCGTCTTTTGAAATGAAGAGCCAAGGGTTTAGGCAAAGACAGAATTTGAAGGATAAAATTATGTTATAAACTACTCAATTTGCGATCCACGTGGCATTCCTTTGTCGTGCCAAACGCCAGTTTATCAAGTCTGCTTACCCGTTTCGGGGAGGGATACACCTTGGCCTTTCGTTGACGACAGTTGCGAAGCGCAGATAGAATTCCAGGAAGTACATAAGCCCGTGGGTTCGCTGAGTAACACCCTCCATTCGATCCCCGCTATCAGAGGTACCCTATCTCGCGGTCACGAAACTCAGCAGGGCCAGGCGGTCAACACCCCTGTAACAAATTAGGAAAAGGCCAGGGAGCTCGCTGCCCCTGAAAACATTGATATAAGCTCACTCTCGACTGGATTGATCGAGTGACCTTACACTAGTCCACCGAGTGAAGCATATCTACTTGGGCCCCCAGGTCTGCCAGTCAATACTCAAGTATCGACATCTTCACACGCATCTACCGAAAAGTGAAGCCCGCCAGCTGACGGGTAAACAATGTGAGTCAAGGTTTATACGCGGCATCAGGGTACTCCCCCCGTAAGTCGACAGTCCGGCACAGTGAGTAATTATAATGGGTTCATCACGCGGCTTTGAAACTCACTCTCTCACACATGTGTATTATATACCTCAGGCTTGGAGTGAGTGCGATTTGGATGTTCGTCGCTCTTAGAGGCGGCTTTCTTGATAGCACTAGATAAATGCATCATTAGATTGCCTGCTGACTGACCTATGCACGATAAATAAAGTGCAGCTGGGATATCGGAAGGCAGGTCTTGCCTCGCTCGTAATAGAAGCAGAGCCCCGAGCACGGTGCTGATCGAAGTATATCCGTAGCGATGCAATATGCGGGCTGTTGCATGTCCACATTGGTTTGTCTTCGAGCCACAAAGTCTTAGGTGCACTGATTGCGCCCTCGAACGCGAAGGGAATAACTCCGTCAAGGCCAACTACACCCTTTTCCGTAATTAGTATGCATACCTGAATAGTATGTATACGCAATTAGTGTGTTACACACTAATTAGTGATTGCAAGTTTTGACTTCAATGATCAAATGCGGTCTTTCACTCGATGTGAATGGTAAATGGCACGAGACACGGCTTTCACCGGAGCTGCAAGAGATCATCGACACACAACGAGTTTACTTTAAGGGCAAATCAGTGCCATCGTGGAATGCTGTTATTTAATCAGAGGTAGAGGATACTCAGGATCGCTTGTTCTTTCTAGTTTGGCAGCCTGCATCGAGAGCGACTGAGCAATGGAGTCAAACAGGAGCCCTAGATCCATTTGATCGATGGTTCACGACGTAAACTTTTCTTCATTTACGGCATTGCTACCTAGTAAGCAGTCATGGCGTAACGCAGCGAGTGATTCATGTCATCAAAGTTGTTTTTAATGTTGGCGGTGACTGTTGCTATGGGATCCGTGAACAAACGTAATTGATAGCCGACAGCTTCATATCCACCTTGAGAGCCTGCCCACCCGAATGAGCATGATTGCTCTATCACAAGTGCTTTCTCCGCTTGTATGCAACCAGCGAAGTAGTACACACTGTGGCTGTAAATTACTACGTTGCAAAATTCAGACGCTATCTCACCTGCCATGATCTTCGCTTAAAGGCTTGAGAACTTCTGTTTTGCTCGAAATATGTCCAAACAACTGCGTCACGATGCTTGTAATCGAGCTTTGAAATTGAATCCTGATGTGTAAAGTATTTTTATGAAGGATCCTTATAAAAAGAGTAGGTTATGATTTGTCCGCCCCATTGATGACGGATTCGCGCCGGCTTTGTCGACATAACAAACACTTCTGTTCACAGCTTACAGATGTATGTGTTCAATACGAGGCTCCTCCACGCATCTTATCCCATGTCAACATTTTTGCGGAGAAGGTTTACTCTCTCGGCTGCTGAGCCATGATTAGCTAGAGCTTTTGCTTGGGTCGACATGTCTACCTTGAGCTTGACGCGCACGCCTTCCACAGCAATAGCTGCTAACTTCTCCAGATGGTAGTAATCTTTGCACACCCAGGCTAGAGCTTCTGGGATCATGTTTTTGCTCGGGTGGTAGTCTGATTCGGTCTGACCGCGAAAGAGCTCCGTAATAGCCGGTAGGGACATCCGTGTCTGACGAATAAATTCTGACAGTGTGTGCTGTAGTGGCGTATTGAGTAAATACTCTGTGTCGTTATTGGTCTGCCTGGAGACAAGATATGCTGTCGTTGGTAATTGTAGCCCGACCCTTGCCAAAGCCTTGTTTAATGATAGCAACTGAAGTATTCCGGTGGTCTTGGCGTGACGCACTGAGTAGCTGAGCTACTACAGCAGTCAATACTGGGTGTGTATTGCGTGTGGAGTCTTTGGTGGTCCGTGAGCTTATGTTCTTATTGTTAGATTTTGAGGGTAAGATGAGCTTGAAAATGGCTTGTGGTCGAGATGGCAAACAAAACGTAAGCTGTCTTTGATAGATTTCGTTATCTCGGCATCGATGGCTCTCAGTCACCGGTTGTGTTTGAGACGCTCCGAGTCGCTTTATTTCTCTATCTTATCTTACTCTTGAATGATTGCATCTTGGGTACGTGTACCCCGTTACAGTGCTAGCACTGCGAGAAGCGGACTGCATCGAGTTCAGACGTCGCCGGCAGTGCTGATAACGCTCTTTACGTGGAGACTGGGGTCGAGAGGTTTGACCATCTTCCACTTGCGTGAAGAAAGCGAGGACAACTTGCTGGAGGCCGGACCGTCATATTTCAACTTTGCGCGCAATTTCAGCCCGCCCGCCATGCTTCCGAAGGCTCATCCGTACTGTCGTTCCTATAACGACATCCTGGACGGTATTTACAGGCTGACCAGTCGAAGCAATGTAACACAAGCACATGCTGCCACTGACGAATCGGCTTTGCGTATTTGTGTTCAAGATCAAGTGTGCTGAGAGTGCGTGCCTTCCAGCTCGGCTGATGCTTACTCTGTAATACGAGAACAAGCGGCTCAGCGCTGCTCTGGGGCACCTTTAGGAAGATGGCACTGCTTGCTCGCCTTATTGTTGGGATTGGTCAGCACCCTCAGCAAGTTGCGCATGCCTTCAACTTGACCTCACAGACTCAGTAGCTTCTGTCAAAGTAGCGCGAGATCATCTTGAGTATTCGGACGGGGCAACATCAACAGGGACGCGGCCACGGTGTATCCAGCAAACTGACGTCTCCGCGAGCAAGTCCGGGCTAAAACGCTGACATGAAGATGTTGAGGTCGAAGTCCGGCCTCATGTGTGTCGTCGAAGAGCTTGACGGGGTTCAGGCTGTGTCGCCCTTGATGTCGTCCTCTTCGCCTTGGCCGCCGCGATTCCGCGAAAATTGACGTCTTGCACGATTAGGTAGACCGCACGAGCTTCTTCTTGCGTTCTAAGGCTTTTCTGCCCCAGCCAAAGCTGCCTTGCGCATTACCGCACGCTTGGACGCGCACAGAAAAGGGTCTTCTTTCGCAAAAGTTACAAGCCTTTTCGTTCTGCTTTCGACAAAGTCTCAGCACAGCAACAAATACTAGATTTTTTTATGCCCAATGCAATTCCACGCATCATGATCACGACGGCCACCCCAACGGACGCTTCATCTTCCAGCGCTGCGCACAACTCGGCTGAGACGCAGACGACCCCACCTCCAACAATGGAAGTTATCGACGTTTCGAATGGTGGACCCTCGCAACCGTCGGCCCCGGGATATGTACCACATCACCCTACCTTGCGCAACAGATCGCCCGTCGATCTCCTTTATCTACATGTGTAGAAGTTCATCTCCTGTCGTGCCTCCAAGAAATACACCTGATCTTAGTCTACTCTTTTCTGACTCGTGTTCCACGCCCAAAATTGGTTGAGCATAGCCATACGAGGATGCATGTGAGTAGTCACGTGCACGATATTCGGCCACCAGGCGGCTTGAATCTGCGCATCCAGTACGAACGATTCCTCTTCTTCTTCGTCTTCTTTCGCATCAATGCTGACGGCATCTCCGCCTCTGTTGGTATGGACAAAGCCTTTTTTGCAGCAGTACAAATCACCGGCATTCGAAGACCGAGCTCAATTGGCACATACCCAGCAGGAAGCACATGGCTCTCGGAAGACTTCTTGTTCAATTTCTTCTCATTTTCTATCTCTGATCGAAATAGCAGATCTGACGCGCGGTATCTTTTGCTTTTTACTAAGTGACTAGCGTGCTCATACTTTTATCGATAGACAGCTTCAAGAACCGGCTCTTGGAAGCACCACACTCCCTCGAGTTGCAACGCAATAGCTGGTTTATTCTCCAGCAATAACGCTCTTGGATGCACTAAATGATGCGTACACAGGCTGTACTACGCAAGTACAAGCATGGAAGATTGATTTGCGCATTGCTGTCTACGCGTATCCGTGTAATGTGCAAGCATCATATCACGTTTCAAATTCGAAATGTGGTGGTCTTTGCAT